>CM040928.1:37336890-37346890 GCA_023029165.1 Gobiocypris rarus | reverse complement strand
ACCCATCACACACACACACACACACACACACACACACACACACACACACACACACACACACACACACACACACTACCCATCACAGGAGACATGCTGCATTTTACTTTTTTGAAAAACATCACTTAGTGTGATTTATGACCTGTTTTCCTCATGGGGACCAAAAAATGTCCCCACAAGGACAAGGATTTTGGATATTGCCATCTTTGTGGGGACATTTTGTCCTCATACCATAGGGATTACCAGTCCACACACACACACACACACACACACACACACTCAAACACACATACACACACTATTGGTGTTGTTCACAGTTTCCACTCATGACCAGGAACACACACACACACTTGCAGAACTCTGGAATCACAAACTGCATCCACTGTTCCCTTAAGGCTGGGTTATTTGGGAAGCTGAAGCTGATCTTTCCCTCACAGTAGAAACACACTTCTTTAGTGACATTGAAGATCTCGTGTCTAAAAACACAACGCCAGCGCCGCCGACGGCTCCCGTAACCCGGACGAAGCTCAATTATGGACGCGCTCTCGCTCTGGTGTGTGTGTGTGCGCTCATCCGGGAGAAATGCCCATACAAGCAATCCCGCCCTTTATGACGTCATACAGGGCCATACTCGAAAAAGACTTTCTGAAACTTGAATCCTGAAGGAGTGTATCTGGCACAGAAATACTCCGTCACACGTCCAACTCGTTTTTTTATAATGTTGTCCATGTTTATCATGAGAATCAGCTCTTTAATCTTTTCAGCAGTTCATTGGCTATCAGAGGAGTCAGTCATTTGCAATCTCTGATGCCATTGGATTGATTGAGTTCCACTCAAAGCCTGTCAGCCGAGGCGGGCTCAAGTGTCCAAAACTGCAGCCTGAGTGGTCCTCTGAACCTGTTAACACCCCATAACATGCCCCGATTGGTTGAAATGAGCTGTCAGTCAAGAGTGCAGAGGTCAGCGGCCATTTTAGAATCAATGAAACGGCAGTGTTTATCTTTCTCTGTTAGTTTCATATACATCACATATGCTGCACACAGAAGAGGGATTCCATTCTCCGCTTTTTGGAAATGGTACTTGTACCTTCTGTGGCTGTTTATTGCTTTATAAATGTGATATGGACTAAATATTTCACTGAATTTGGATTGCCTGGACCCTAAAGAGTGGAATTTTTGATTTTTGAAGTAAAATTTCTCTTCTTAGGTGAGTTCAAAATATTTTTTTTGCTGGAGCGCTTTTTGGTGGTCTGATAAACACACTGATTGTGCCTGCTGTGTTTACTGCATCATTATATCATTCGATTCTCAAGAATCCCAGCTTTCCAGAGATATGTGGCATGTTTAGCTTTTATTTTTGAGTTGTTGAGTGTAACTCACTTAACAGTGTAAATAAAGCAGGAAATGCGATCTTTAATAAAAGCACTTGGGCATCTGATCTTCATATGAGAATGATTTCATGATGAGACATTGAAGACGCAAGTAATGATGTTGGAATCTGAAAATAGAAAACGGCTATTTAAAGAGCACCTATTATGGCATTTAAAATGTTCCAAATATTGTTTTAGAAGTCCCCAACAACAGTTTTGCATGCAATGACAAAAAAGACTTTAGTTTTCTTATAATATGCATTTATTTTAACCTGTTTTGACAGCGATTCTCAAATGATTCGTTTTGTGATTCACTTTTCAAAACCCGCCTTTATGTGACACTAATCTGCGGTGATTGGTCCGATGACCGGTCAGTTGTGATTGGTCCGATGACCGGTCAGTTGTGATTGATCCGGTGACCGGTCAGTTGTGATTGGTCCGGTGACCCGGTCAGTTGTGATTGGTCCGATGACCGGTCAGTTGTGATTGATCCGGTGACCCGGTCAGTTGTGATTGGTCCGGTGACCCGGTCAGTTGTGATTGATCCGGTGACCCGGTCAGTTGTGATTGGTCCGGTGACCGGTCAGTTGTGATTGGTCCGGTGACCCGGTCAGTTGTGATTGGTCCGATGACCGGTCAGTTGTGATTGATCCGGTGACCGGTCAGTTGTGATTGGTCCGGTGACCGGTCAGTTGTGATTGGTCCGGTGACCGGTCAGTTGTGATTGGTCCGTGACCCGCTCAGTTGTGATTGGTCCGATGACCGGTCAGTTGTGATTGATCCGATGACCCGGTCAGTTGTGATTGGTCCGATGACCGGTCAGTTGTGATTGGTCCGATGACCCGGTCAGTTGTGATTGGTCCGATGACCCGGTCAGTTGTGATTGGTCCGTGACCCGGTCAGTTGGGATTGGTCCGATGACCCGGTCAGTTGTGATTGGTCCGTGACCCGGTCAGTTGTGATTGGTCCGTGACCCGGTCAGTTGTGATTGGTCCGATGACCCGGTCAGTTGGGATTGGTCCGATGACCCGGTCAGTTGTGATTGGTCCGGTGACCCGGTCAGTTGTGATTGGTCCGTGACCCAGTCAGTTGTGATTGGTCCGGTGACCCAGTCAGTTGTGATTGGTCCGGTGACCGGTCAGTTGTGATTGGTCCGGTGACCCAGTCAGCTGTGATTGGTCCGGTGACCGGTCAGTTGTGATTGGTCCGATGACCCGGTCAGTTGTGATTGGTCCGGTGACCCAGTCAGTTGTGATTGGTCCGATGACCCAGTCAGTTGTGATTGGTCCGATGACCCGGTCAGTTGTGATTGGTCCGATGACCGGTCAGTTGGGATTGGTCCGATGACCGGTCAGTTGTGATTGGTCCGATGACCCAGACAGTTGTGATTGGTCCGGTGACACGATCAGTTGTGATTGGTCCGATGACCGGTCAGTTGTGATTGGTCCGATGACCGGTCAGCTGTGATTGGTCCGATGACCGGTCAGCTGTGGTTCGTCCGATGACCCGGTCAGTTGTGATTGGTCCGATGACCTGGTCAGTTGGGATTGGTCCGATGACCGGTCAGTTGGGATTGGTCCGATGACCGGTCAGTTGTGATTGGATATTTGGATGATTGGATCAGATATTTTCGGAAACGGAACGCCCATCACCATAAATGGTTTTCGGTTTAACAAGTTTAAACGTGTATAAAGTGTATGAACAAACATGGCATCAATTTTACCTATCAACTCGAGCCTGAATATGAAGGGGAAACGTCTGGAGATGCGAATGATCATCAAACTCAATCTCAAACACCACGACTGGAGCAGGATATTTCTCAATGGAAAGCATCAATGTAACGTTAGTTGTCACTTCAGGCCAATGGAGCGTTAACTCGATTCACAAACATAAAGTTTTTACCAAAAAATTAATAAAAATGCAGTAACGTTACGTTAGTATGAGGTATGACTCTATTCTTAAAGAAAACTCTGAAAACAACAACAAACAATTCACATATCTCAATACAACTGTCATTGAAGACCTAGAAGCTAAACGGTGCTTACACAACAAACCAAACAATTATTAAGCATGCTACATAAAACATAAAAGCAACAATTATTAATAACACTTACAGTTAGTGATACGGAGGAGGAAGCTGATGCAAATACACTTGGAACTGAACCTTCCTTCAATATCAGCCGGCTCGCCAATCCAAGTTTGATTGCATTTAAGTTGGTAAAGCAATCGTTTTCAAAATGGCGTGACCAAAGCTCAAGGCTCGGACTCCTGTGGTTCAGTTGTATATATGAACTGTAGCCACTTAGTCTTCAAATGCTCAGATGAGAAGAGTTTGCTTTTGAGTCGCACTTGAGAACACAGCGTCTCGTCTCCATGATGTTTTCTAGTTTTCACTGGCGTGTGCAATAAGTGAGCGTATCATATTCAAATAACTTGACAAGTTGACGTCATCTAGTCAGAGAAAAAGCTTCGGTCTTCTAACGATTCATAAAAATGACTCAGAGTCAACTCTTACTTTTGAAAGACAATAATTTTATATACGGTCATATTTCAAACTTTGCAGGATGTTTTTGTTCATTTAGATCTATGTTACACACTACATGAAAGGTACATGTCTAAATTCCATGATAGGTGCTCTTTAAATTGTCACAATATTACAGTTTTACTGTATATTTGATCAAATAGACTCTTCCAAATATTGTCAGGGCAAGAATAAATGTGAATGATTTCTTTATTGTTTGGCATTATTAGTCAACCAGCGACCTACAGCTGAACGTTTAGAACATTCTCATGGTTTTAATGATCATTAATACGACAGAGAGACCCTGTGCATCCTGTCCGGTGCACACTGGTGGTGTGTTCCTGCTGCCCTCGGGCTCGTTCACTCGGAGCCCATGCTAGTGCAACATACTTCCCTCAACTTTGACCTCGGGGTCAAACCAGCTGATTATGCCATTCATCCTGCGCGTGCTAAGTAGAAGGGTCAGGAAGGATACGGCAAGGTCAAGGGTGACATATGGTCTCTTCCCATTGGCTAATCTCCTGTTCATCAAGTTTGATCACCTATTAAATATGACAAGCCAAGGTCAAACCCTCGACGCGGCGGCTCTCTTTAGACTGAAGCTGGTGTGCTGTATTAATCCTTCCTTAACTCGCTGCACGGTCTCACAAGGTTAATATTCTAATGAGATTAATTACTCTAGCCGGTCTAATTAGATTTGAACTCGGGAGAGTAAAGTAACCCGTCTCTCTTTAAACGCACGACTGCGGCGTTCCAGGCGGGAAATGCTTTTGTTGTCGTAATGCGCTTCGTTCGGGGAATACCAGCGTTCACATCCAGGAGAAGCGGCGAGGTCGTGATATTGAAACACAATGCTTGGCTTTGATTGCTTCATTATAAACACCATCGAATGTCATAGCAGAACCATGGAAGTATTGATCAGAGGTTTCCACATCCGTTCCCCCAGGTTTCTAAATCTCACTAATGCTTTGGGTGCATTATTACAGCATGTGTGGAGATTAATCGGGATATTCATATCACTCGCACATCCCAGCTACTTTAGCTGATGTTGTTGCAAGGTTCTCTCAAAGTTGTGAAAAAACATTTTGTTACAAGTTACATTTAGTTACTAACATTTTGTATAATTAACCCTTAACCAAACCAGGTTACACTTTATTCTACAGTGTCTTTAATACATGTACTTACCATAGACATAATTACATGCAACTAACCCTCAACCACACCCTAACCCTAAATGTAGTTAATTAATATTACTCAAATGTATAATGACACATTCAAATAAAGCATAACCAAACATTGTTCCAGTAACATTAATAAAGCATCTGTCTGGCTCTCTCAGCCTCAGCACAAAAACATTAATACATCATTCATGGAATGTTTTTTAAAAATGTTACTAATTGTTTCGGAACATTCAAAAGTAACATTTCCATAATGTTTGCCAAATGGAATGTTCACGTAACATTCAAATAACCAAGAAAAAACGGTTGTAAAATGTTTAAAAAACTGGATATTTTGAACGTTCCGAGAATATTCAGAAGTAACGCTTTTGTAGCTGAATGTGAACATTAGAAAAGCGTTCTCAGAACATTGGCTGAGAGTCTAGGAACTCGTGTAGTTGATGTGGTTTAAACCGAAAACACAAAAGCATTATATATACATCATTCATGGAGTGCTTTACCTCAAACATTTAAGTGGAATGTTCATGTAACGTTTTTTTTAATTGTCTCTGAACATTCCGAGAACATTCAAAAGTAACGTTTGCAAAATGGAATGTTCATTTAACATTCAAATAACCAAGAAAAAACGTTTGGCCCCACTTTATATTAGGTGGCCTTAACTACTATGTACTTACATAAAAAAATAAGTACAATGTACTTAATGTGTTCATATTGTGTTGCAAAACACCATAGCTGATATTGAAGTGGGATACGGGTAGGGTTAGGAACAGGTGTGGTGGGATGGGTAAGTTTAAGGGTAGGGTTAGGTACAGGTGTGGTGGGATGGGTAAGTTTAAGGGTAGGGTTAGGGACAGGTGTGGTGGGATGGGTAAGTTTAAGGGTAGGGTTAGGGACAGGTGTGGTGGTATGGGTAAGTTTAAGGGTAGGGTTAGGGACAAGTGTGGTGGTGTGGGTAATTTTAAGGGTAGGGTTAGGCACAGGTGTGGTGGGATGGGTAAGTTTAAGGGTAGGGTTAGGGACAGGTGTGGTGGGATGGGTGAGTTTAAGGGTAGGGTTAGGGACCGGTGTGGTGGTATGGGTCAGTTTAAGGGTAGGGTTAGGGACAGGTGTGGTGGGATGGGTTAGTTTAAGGGTAGGGTTAGGGACAGGTGTGGTGGGATGGGTAAGTTTAAGGGTAGGGTTAGGGACAGGTATGGTGGGATGGGTCAGTTTAAGGGTAGGGTTAGGGACAGGTGTGGTGGGATGGGTTAGTTTAAGGGTAGGGTTAGGGACAGGTGTGGTGGTATGGGTAAGTTTAAGGGTAAAGTTAGGGACAGGTGTGGTGGGATGGGTAAGTTTAAGGGTAGGTTTAGGGACAGGTGTGGTGGGATGGGTTAGTTTAAGGGTAGGGTTAGGGACAGGTGTGGTGGGATGGGTAAGTTTAAGGGTAGGGTTAGGGACAGGTGTGGTGGGATGGGTAAGTTTAAGGGTAGGGTTAGGGACAGGTGTGGTGGGATGGGTTAGTTTAAGGGTATAGGGACAGGTGTGGTGGGATGGGTTAGTTTAAGGGTAGGGTTAGGGACAGGAGTGGTGGGATGGGTTAGTTTAAGGGTAGGGTTAGGGACAGGTATGGTGGGTCAGTTTAAGGGTAGGGTTAGGTACAGGTGTGGTGGGATGGGTTAGTTTAAGGGTAGGGTTAGGTACAGGTGTGGTGGGATGGGTAAGTTTAAGGGTAGGGTTAGGTACAGGTGTGGTGGGATGGGTTAGTTTAAGGGTAGGGTTAGGTACAGGTGTGGTGGGATGGGTTAGTTTAAGGGTAGGGTTAGGGACAGGTATGGTGGGATGGGTCAGTTTAAGGGTAGGGCTAGGGACAGGTGTGGTGGGATGGGTAAGTTTAAGGGTAGGGTTAGGGACAGGTGTGGTGGGATGGGTAAGTTTAAGGGTAGGGTTAGGTACAGGTGTGGTGGGATGGGTAAGTTTAAGGGTAGGGTTAGGGACAGGTGTGGTGGGATGGGTTAGTTTAAGGGTAGGGTTAGGTACAGGTGTGGTGGGATGGGTAAGTTTAAGGGTAGGGTTAGGGACAGGTGTGGTGGGATGGGTTAGTTTAAGGGTAGGGTTAGGGACAGGTGTGGTGGGATGGGTTAGTTTAAGGGTAGGGTTAGGTACAAGGGAAGTGTCAACTGTGTAATTACAAATGTAACTACAGAAATTAATTACAGATGTAATTACATGCAGGTATTTTTTAAAATGTAAGTACAATGTAAAAACATGTAAGTACACAATAAGTGCAATGTATCAAATTATTAATTAAAATGTTAGTACATAGTAGTTAAGGACACCTAATATAAAGTGGGTCCAAACGTTTTTTATAACTTAACGGGAATGAAGCATGTTTTGTTAGTTGGGATCATTGTAGTATTAATATCTCTTGTAGTTAATCTGGTTTCTGTTGGAAATGTGTGTGATTGAATCGTCACTGAGATGCGAGTGTGTTTGTGAGGTTCTGTTAGTAGCATTAATTCAATCCGGCCTCATGCTGGGCAAGCCTGTGTGCCCAGGCCTGGATCCCAGTGTGGTTTCCCTAATGCTGTTATGCTCTCTTAATTACTGCCGGGAAAGGTCTTGCTCCGGCTGAATGTTTGCGCAGTGGCGCCGCAGAACTCGAGCGCTCAGACGTGCAGCGTAACGCTGAAGTGAGCAGACGACGAGAGGCTCTGCCGGGTTCTTCAGGTCAGGTGGTGACTGAGAGCATATGGTGCAGAGGCATTAGCTGTAATCTGGGAAAACACACTGCCTGCTCGGAGCATTTGTTGTGCTGTGATGTCACTTCCTTTATTCTTTCCTTCACGCCGCACATGTTTGTGTTATCAAGGCCAACAGCACAATGCTTCTCTCCGACACTGCTCCTTTCTTTACAGTGTTGATCACAGGTTGAGCAGAAATACAGCCGTTATTACTACTGCACTAAAGTCACAATAAATCAATAAATCTCCCTTACACTGGCGCACAATCAATGTTTGAGTGTGCCTGTGTTTGTTTTTATAGATTTGGGTTTTGTATTTTTGTTTAGTGTTTGGTTTTATTTTGTAATTTAAGTTTTTTGGTATTTTATCTTCTTTTATGTTTTTGTTTAACTTACTTTTGTGTTTTGTATTATTTTGTGTTGCATGTTTTGTTTTTGTGTATTTTTTTGTTTAGTTGGGGTTTTTTGCTTTGGAATTTGTATTTTGTTTAGTGTTTTGTATTAGTTTGTTGCGTTTGTGTTTTGTTTATTTTTGTTTTATGATTTGAGTTTTGTGTTGTATGTTTTTCTTCTTTTGCTTTTCTTTGGTTTAATTTTGTTTTGTTTAATGTTTTGTATTATTTTGTTGCATTTTGTTTTGTTTGTAATTTTGTTTGTATATTGTGTTTTTAACTTATTTATTTTTTATTTGACTTTTGTTTGATGTTTTTGTTTACTTTAATTGTATATTTTGTTTAGTGTTTTGTATTATTTTGTGTTGCATTTTGTGTTTTGTTAAAACATTTTTGTAATTTTTGTTTTTGTGATTTTAAGTTTTGTTTTGTATGTGTTGTTTGGAGTTTTTTGTTTAGTGTTTGGTATTATTTTGTGTTGCGTTTTTTGTTATTTAGTTTTTTGTGTGTTTGATTTTTACTTTTTTTTAGTTTTGTGTTTTTTTAGGTTTGTATTATTTTGTTGTGTTTTGTTTGTTATTTTGTTTGTGTAGTGTTTTGTATAGTTGATTTTATGATTTGTGTTAGGCTGTGCGTTGTTGTTTAGTTTAGTTATACATTTTGTTTAGAGTTTTGTATTATTTTGTGTTGCTTTTTGTTTTTGTGTATTGTTTATTTTTTGTTTTGAGGTTTTAATTTTGTGTTTTGTTTAGTGTTTTGTATTATTTTGTGTGTTTAGTTTTGTTTCTGTGTTGGGTTTTGTATTATTTTTTGTTTTGCTTATTTTGTTTGTATATTGTGTTTTGTGTTTATTTTTTGGTTTTGTTTTGAAAAATGTTTTTGTTTACTTTAGTTCTATATTTTGTTTAGTGTTTTGTATAATTTTTTGCAATTTGTTTTGTTTTGAGTTTTTTGTTTAGTGTTTTGTATTATTTTGTGTTGCCTTTTGTTTGTGTTTTTTTGTTCGTAATTTGTTTTGTGGTTTTAATTTTTTAGTTTTCTGTTTTTTTTGTTGTTTATTTTGTTTGTATATTGTGTTGTTAGTTGTTTTTTTTTGTAATTTGTTAATTTTTTGTGATTTGAGTTTTGTTTTTGTATGTTTTGTTTTGTGTTTTTTTGTTTAGTTTTGTTTAGTGTTTTGTATTATTTTGTTGCGTTTTTTGCTATTTCGTTTTTTTTTGTGTTTTGTTTAGTTGATTTTTAGTTTTCTTAGTTTTGTGTTTTGTTTAGGTTTGTATCATTTTATGTTTTGTGTATTTTGTTTGTGTAGTGTTTTGTATAGTTGATTTTATCTTTTGTGTTAGGTTTTGCGTTGTTATTTAGTTTAGTTATACATTTTGTTTAGTGTTTTGTATTATTCTGTGTTGCGTTTTGTTTTCTGTGTAGTGTTTTGTATAGTATTTTTGCTTTGTTTTGTTTTAGTTTTGTCTGTTTTTTTTTGTGATTTGAGTTTTATCTTTGTGTGCTGTTTGCTATTGTAGTAACTGTAGTGACTGTTATATTTCTGGACACTGTTTTCCATGGCATGGTTTTATAGCGGTCATCTCTAGCATTGATTTATTCCCGTATTCAGTCTGAATGCTGTATAAGAATATCTTTCCAGATCAAATACCCTCAGTGTAGTCTCGAGGTTTCTGGACCAGCGTTTGCTTGTTTGAGGCCAGGCCCCAAGTCAATATTTAATGTTTGGGTGTAGCTTATATTATTGAGACGTGTTTGGAGATGAGCAGCTATTTAGAAACAAAAGGCAGGGCCGTGTCATTGTGATTCCTGATTGTCCGC
>CM040928.1:37306890-37329390 GCA_023029165.1 Gobiocypris rarus | reverse complement strand
ACTGACACACACTGAAACACTGACACACACTGGAAACACTGACACACACTGGAAACACTGACACACTGGAAACACACTGAAACACACTGAAACACTGACACACACTGAAACACTGACACACACACTGAAACACTGACACACACTGAAACACTGACACACACTGAAACACACTGAAACACTGACACACACTGAAACACTGACACACACTGACACACACTGAAACACTGACACACACTGAAACACACTGACACACACTGAAACACTGACACACACTGACACACACTGACACACACTGACACACACTGAAACACACTGAAACACTGACACACACTGAAACACTGACACACTGAAACACTGACACACACTGACACACACTGAAACACTGACACACACTGACACACTTAAACACTGACACACACTGACACACACTGACACACACTGACACACACTGACACACACTGACACACACTGACACACACTGAAACACTGACACACACTGAAACACACTGAAACACTGACACACACACTGACACACTGGAAACACTGACACACACTGACACACACTGAAACACTGACACACACACTGACACACACTGACACACACACTGACACACACTGAAACACTGACACACACTGACACACACACTGAAACACTGACACACACTGACACACACACTGAAACACTGACACTGACAAAACTGAAACACTGACACACTGAAACACACTGACACACACTGAAACAACCACTGAAACACACACTGACACACTGAAACACTTACACAAACGGAAACACTGACACACATGGACACACACTGAAACACTGACACACACACTGACACACTGAAACACTGACACACACTGACACACACTGAAACACTGACACACACACTGACACACACACACTGAAACACACTCACACACTGAAACACTGACACACACACTGACACACTGAAACACTGAGACACACTGACACACACACACACACACTGACACACACTGAAACACTGACACACACTGACACACACACTGAAACACTGACACACACACTGGAAACACTGACACACACTGACACACACACTGACACACACACTGACACACACTGAAACACTGACACACACACTGGAAACACTGACACACACTGAAATACTGACACACTGACACACACTGAAACACTGACACACACTGAAACACTGACACACACTGACACACACTGAAACACTGACACACACTGAAACACTGACACACACTGAAACACTGACACACACTGAAACACTGACACACACTGACACACACTGGAAACACTGACACACACTGAAACACTGACACACACTGAAACACTGACACACACTGACACACACTGAAACACTGACACACACTGAAACACTGACACACACTGACACACACTGAAACACTGACACACACTGAAACACTGACACACACTGAAACACTGACACACACTGAAACACTGACACACACTGAAACACTGAAACACTGACACACACTGAAACACTGACACACACTAAAACACTGACACACACTGACACACTGAAACACTGACACACACTGAAACACTGACACACACAATGACACAAATTGAAACACTGACACACACTGACACACTAAAACACTGACACACACTGAAACACACTGACACACACTGACACACACACTGACACACACACTGACACAAATTGAAACACTGACACACACTGAAACACACTGACACACACACTGAAACGCACTGAAGCACCAACACACACTGACACACACTGAGACACTGAAACACACTGAAACACTGAAACACACTGACACACACACTGAAACACTGACACACACTAAAACACTGACACACACTGAAACGCACTGAAACACTGAAACACACTGAAACACACACTGAAACAATGAAACACACTGAAACACTGACACACACTGAAACACACTGAAACACTGACACACACTGACACACACTGAAACAAACACTGAAAGACTGACACACACTGAAACACTGACACACACTGACACACACTGAAACACTGACACACTGACACACACTGAAACACTGACACACACTGACACACACTGGAAACACTGACACACACTGAAACACTGAAACACACTGACACACACTGAAACACTGACACACACTGAAACACTGACACACACTGAAACACTGACACACACTGAAACACACACTGACACACACTGAAACACTGACACACACTGAAACACTGACACACACTGACACACACTGAAACACTGACACACACTGACACACACACTGACACACACTGAAACACTGACACACACTGAAACACACACACTGACACACACTGAAACACTGACTGACACACTGACACACACTGAAACACTGACACACACTGAAACACTGACACACACTGAAACACTGACACACACTGAAACACACTGAAACACTAACACACACTGAAACACGGACACACACTGAAACACTGACACACACTGGAAACACTGACACACACTGAAACAACCACTGAAACACACTGACACACTGAAACACTTACACAAACGGAAACACTGACACACACTGAAACACTGACACACACTGAAACACACTGACACACACTGAAACACTGACACACACTGAAACACACTGAAACACTGACACACACTGAAACACTGACACACACTGACACACACTGAAACACACTGAAACACTGACACACACTGAAACACTGACACACACTGAAACACTGACACACACTGACACACACTGAAACACTGACACACACTGACACACACTGAAACACTGACACACACTGACACACTGACACACACTGAAACACTGACACACTGACACACACTGACACACACTGAGAAACACTAAGACACACTGACAAACACTGAAACACTGACAAAACTGAAACACTGACACACACTGAAACACTGACACACACTGAAACACTGACACACACTGACACACACTGAAACACTGACACACACTGAAACACTGACACACACTGAAACACTGACACACACTGAAACACTGACACACACTGAAACACTGACACACACTGACACACACTGAAACACTGACACACACTGAAACACTGACACACACTGACACACTGAAACACTGACACACACTGAAACACTGACACACACACTGACACACACTGAAACACTGACACACACTGACACACACTGAAACACTGACACACACTGACACACACTGAAACACTGACACACACTGAAACACTGACACACACTGGAACACTGACACACACTGAAACACTGACACACACTGAAACACTGACACTCTGAAACACACTGAAACACACTGAAACACACTGACACACTGACACACACTGCAACACACACTGACACACACTGACACACTGAAACACTGACACACACTGACACACACTGACACACACTGAAACACTGACACACACTGAAACACTGACACACACTGACACACTGAAACACTGACACACACAATGACACAAATTGAAACACTGACACACACTGACACACTAAAACACTGACACACACTGAAACACACTGACACACACTGAAACACACTGACACACACTGACACACTGGAAACACTGACACACACACTGACACACACACTGACACAAATTGAAACACTGACACACACTGAAACACACTGACACACACACTGACACACACTGAAGCACCAAAACACACTGACACACACTGAGACACTGAAACACACTGAAACACTGAAACACACTGACACACACACTGAAACACTGACACACACTGAAACACTGACACACACTGAAACACACTGAAACACTGACACACACTGAAACGCACTGAAGCACCAACACACACTGACACACACTGAGACACTGAAACACACTGAAACACTGAAACACACTGACACACACGCTGAAACACTGAAACACACTGAAACACTGACACACACTGAAACACACTGAAACACTGACACACACTGACACACACTGAAACAAACACTGAAAGACTGACACACACTGAAACACTGACACACACTGAAACACACACTGAAACACTGACACACTGACACACACTGAAACACTGACACACACTGAAACACTGACACACTGACACACACTGAAACACTGAAACACACTGAAACACACTGACACACACTGAAACACTGACACACACTGGAAACACTGACACACTGACACACACTGACACACTGGAAACACTGACACACACTGACACACACACTGACACAAATTGAAACACTGACACACACTGAAACACACTGACACACACACTGACACACACTGAAGCACCAACACACACTGACACACACTGAGACACTGAAACACACTGAAACACTGGAAACACACTGACACACACACTGGAAACACTGACACACACACTGAAACACTGACACACACTAAAACACTGACACACACTGAAACGCACTGAAGCACCAACACACACTGACACACACTGAGACACTGAAACACACTGGAAACACTGAAACACACTGACACACACACTGAAACACTGAAACACACTGAAACACTGACACACACTGAAACACACTGAAACACTGACACACACTGCACACACTGAAACAAACACTGAAAGACTGACACACACTGAAACAACACACACTGAAACACTGACACACTGACACACACTGAAACACTGACACACACTGGAAACACTGACACACTGACACACACTGAAACACTGAAACACACTGAAACACACTGACACACACTGAAACACTGACACACACTGAAACACACTGACACACACTGAAACACTGACACACACTGAAACACTGAAACACACTGACACACACTGACACACACTGAAACACTGACACACTGAAACACTGACACACACTGCAAAACACACTGACACACACTGCAAAACACACTGACACACACACTGAAACACTGACACAACCTGAAACACACTGACACACACTGAAACACACTGAAACACTGACACACACTGGAACACTGACACACACTGAAACACTGACACACACTGAAACACTGACACACACTGACACACACTGAGACACTGACACACACTGCAAAACACACTGACACACACACTGAAACACTGACACAACCTGAAACACACTGACACACACAGAAACACAGACACACTGAAACAGACTGAAACACACTGACACACACTGAAACAGACTGAAACACACTGACACACACTGAAACACACAGTGACACACACTGAAACACTGACACACACTGAAACACTGACACACACTGAAACACATGGACACACACTGAAACACTGACACACACAGACACACACTGAAACACTTACACACACATTGACACACACTTAAACACACTGAAACACTGAAACACACTGAAACACTGACACACACTGACACACACTGGAACACTGACACACACTGAAACACTGACACACACTGAAACACTGACACTCTGAAACACACTGCAACACACTGACACACACTGAAACACTGACACACACTGCAACACACTGACATACACTGACACACTGAAACACACTGAAACACACTGACACACACTGAAACACTGACACACACTGCAACACACTGACACACACTGACACACTGAAACACACTGACACACACTGAAACACACTGACACACACTGAAACACTGACACACACTGACACACACTGAAACACTGACACACACTGAAACACTGACACACACTGAAACACTGACACACACTGAAACACTGAAACACTGACACACACAATGACACAAATTGAAACACTGACACACACTGAAACACTGACACACTGACACACACTGACACACTAAAACACTGACACACAATGAAACACACTGACACACACTGACACACTGGAAACACTGACACACACACTGACAGAAATTGAAACACTGACACACACTGAAACAGACTGACACACACACTGACACACACTGAAGCACCAACACACACTGACACACACTGGGACACTGAAACACTGAAACACACTGACACACACACTGGAACACTGACACACACACTGAAACACTGACACACACTGAAACACACTGAAACACTGACACACACTGAAACACACTGAAGCACCAACACACTGACACACACTGAGACACTGAAACACTGAAACACACTGACACACACACTGAAACACTGAAACACACTGAAACACTGACACACACTGAAACACACTGAAACACTGACACACACTGAAACAAACACTGAAAGACTGACACACACTGAAACACTGACACACACTGAAACACACACTGAAACACTGACACACTGACACACACTGAAACACTGACCACACTGAAACACACTGACACACACTGAAACACTGACACACACTGACACACACTGAAACACACTGAAACACACTGAAACACACTGACACACACTGAAACACACTGGAAACACACTGAAACACACTGGAAACACACTGACACACACTGACACACACTGAAACACACTGAAACACACTGAAACACACTGAAACACACTGAAACACACTGAAACACACTGAAACACTGACACACTGACACACACTGGAAACACTGGAAACACACTGAAACACACTGACACACACTGAAACACACTGAAACACACTGAAACACACTGAAACACACTGGAAACACTGACACACTGACACACACTGACACACTGACACACACTGAAACACTGACACACTGACACACACTGAAACACTGACACACTGACACACACTGAAACACTGACACACACTGAAACACACTGACACACACTGAAACAACCACTGAAACACACTGACACACACTGAAACACACTGAAACACACTGAAACACACTGACACACACTGAAACACACTGAAACACACTGAAACACACTGAAACACACTGAAACACTGACACACTGACACACACTGACACACTGACACACACTGAAACACTTACACACTGACACACACTGACACACACTGAAACACACTGACACACACTGACACACACTGAAACACACTGAAACACATGGACACACACTGAAACACTTACACACTGACACACACTGACACACTGACACACACTGAAACACTGACACACTGACACACACTGGAGCACTGACACACTGACACACACTGGAAACACTGAAACACACTGGAACACACTGCACACTGAAACACTGCACACTGAGCACACACTGGAAACACACTGGCACACTGCACACTGACACACACTGGAAACACACTGACACACTGAAACACACTGACACACACTGACACACACACTGACACACTGCTGAACACACTGAACACACTGGAGCACACTGGAACACACTGACACACTGGAGCACTGACCACACACTGAAAACACTGGGACACTGACACACACTGGAACTGACACACTGAAACACACTGACACACACTGAAACACTGACACACACTGAAACACTGAAACACACTGACACACACTGAAACACTGAAACACTGACACACACTGAAACACTGACACACACTGCAAAACACACTGACACACACACTGAAACACTGACACAACCTGAAACACACTGACACACACTGAAACACACAGTGACACACACTGAAACACTGACACACACTGAAACACTGACACACACTGCAAAACACACTGACACACACACTGAAACACTGACACAACCTGAAACACACTGACACACACAGAAACAGACACACTGAAACAGACTGAAACACACTGACACACACTGAAACACACAGTGACACACACTGAAACACTGACACACACTGAAACACTGACACACACTGAAACACATGGACACACACTGAAACACTGACACACACTGAAACACTTACACACACATTGACACACACTTAAACACACTGAAACACACGGACACACATTGAAACACTGACACACATTGACACACTGACACACACTTACACACGGACACACACTGACATACACACACGGACACACACTGACACACACTTACACACACTGACACACTTACACACACTGACACACACTTACACACACGGACACACACTGACACACACTTACACACACTGACACACGCTTACACACACGGACACACACTTACACACACGGACAAACACACTGAAACACTGACACACACTGACACACTGAAACACTGACAGACACTGACACACACTTACACACACTTACACACACGGACACACACTCTGAAACACTGACACACTGAAACACTGACACACACTGAAACACACTGAAACACACTGACACACTGACACATTGAAACACTGACACACACTGCAACACACTAAAACACACTGAAACACTGACACACACTGAAACAAACACTTAAACACACACTGAAACACACTGACACACACTGAAACACTGACACACACTGCAACACACTGACACACACTGACACACTGAAACACACTGAAACACACTGACACACACTGAAACACTGACACACACTGCAACACACTGACACACTGAAACACACTGAAACACACTGACACACACTGAAACACTGACACACACTGCAACACACTGACACACACTGACACACTGAAACACACTGAAACACACACTGAAACACACTGACACACACTGAAACACACTAAAACACTGACACAGACACACGCTGAAACACACTGAGTCACACAAACACACTGACACATACTGAAACACACAAACTGAAACACACTGACACTCACACTGAAACACACTGACACACTCACACTGAAACACACTGACACACACACACTGAAACACACTGACACACACTGACACACACACTGACACTCACACTGAAACACACTGACACACACACACTGAAACACACTGACACACACTGAAACACACTGACACTCACACTGAAACACACACACACTGAAACACACTGACACACACGCTGAAACACTGACACACACTGACACACACTGGAACACTGACACACACTGACACACACTGAAAAACTGACACACACTTACATACTGACAAACACTGAAACACACTGGCACACGCTGAAACACACACTGACACACACTGACACACACACTGACACACACTGAAACACTGACACACACTGAAACACTGACACACACTGACACACACTGACACACACTGACACACACACTGACACACACTGAAACACTGACACACACTGAAACACTGACACACACTGACACACACTGACACACACACTGACACACACTGAAACACTGACACACACTGAAACACTGACACACACTGACACACACTGAAACACTGACACACACTGAAACACTGACACACACTGACACAAACTGACACACACTGAAACACTGACACACACTGACACACACTGACACACACACTGGCACACGCTGAAACACACACTGACACACACTGAAACACTGACACACACTGAAACACACACTGACACACACACTGACACACACTGACACACACTGAAACACTTACACACACTGAAACACTTACACACACTTACACAAACAGAAACACTGACACACATGGACACACTGAAACACTGACACACACACTGAAACACACTGACACACACTGAAACACACACTGACACACACAGACACACACTGACTGACACACACAGACACACACTGACTGACACACACACACACACTGAAACACACTGACACTTACTGACACACACACTGACACACCCTGAAACACACTGACACACAGACACACTGACTGACACACACACACACACACTGAAACACACTTACTGACACACACACTGACACACCCTGAAACACACTGACACACACTGAAACACACTGACACACACACTGACACACACTGACACACACACAGACACACACTGACACACACACTGAAACACACTGACACACACACACTGACACACACTGACACACACAGACACACACTGACACACACTGACACACACTGACACACTGGAACACTGACACACACTGACACACACTGAAACACACTGACACTTACTGACACACACTGAAACACTGACACACACTGACACACACTGGAACACTGACACACACTGACACACACTGAAAACTGACACACACTGAAACACACACTGAAACACTGACACACACTGAAACACTGACACACTGACACACACTGAAACAAACACTTAAACACACACTGAAACACACTGACACACACTGAAACACTGACACACACTGACACACACTGAAACACACTGAAACACTGACACACACTGAAACACACTGACACACACTGAAACAACCACTGAAACACACTGACACACTGAAACACACTGACACACACTGAAACACTGAAACACTGACACACACTGAAACACTGACACACTGACACACACTGACACACTGACACACACTGAAACACTGACACACACTGAAACACACTGACACACACTGAAACACTGACACACACTGAAACACTGAAACACACTGACACACACTGAAACACTGACACACACTGAAACACTGACACACACTGAAACACTGACACACACTGAAAAACACACTGACACACACTGAAACACTGACACAACCTGAAACACACTGACACACACTGAAACACACTGACACACACTGAAACACTGACACTGGAACACTGACACACACTGAATCACTGACACACACTGAAACACTGACACACACTGCAAAACACACTGACACACACACTGAAACACTGACTGACAACCTGAAACACACTGACACACACAGAAACAGACACACTGAAACAGACTGAAACACACTGACACACTGAAACACACAGTGACACACACTGAAACACTGACACACACTGAAACACTGACACACACTGAAACACATGGACACACACTGAAACACTGACACACACTGAAACACTTACACACACATTGACACACACTTAAACACACTGAAACACACGGACACACATTGAAACACTGACACACATTGACACACATTGACACACACTTACACACATGGACACACACTGACACACACTTACACACGGACACACACTGACATACACACACTGACACACTTACACACACTGACACACACTTACACACACGGACACACACTGACACACACTTACACACACTGACACACGCTTACACACACGGACACACACTTACACACACGGACAAACACACTGAAACACTGACACACACTGACACACTGAAACACTGACAGACACTGACACACACTTACACACACTTACACACACGGACACACACTCTGAAACACTGACACACTGAAACACTGACACACACTGAAACACACTGAAACACACTGACACACTGAAACACACTGAAACACTGACACACACTGCAACACACTGAAACACACTGACACACTGAAACACACTGAAACACACTGACACACACTGAAACACTGACACACACTGAAACACACTGACACACTGAAACACACTGACACACTGACACACACTGCAACACACTGACACACACTGACACACTGAAACACACTGAAACACACTGACACACACTGAAACACTGACACACACTGCAACACACTGACACACTGAAACACACTGAAACACACTGACACACACTGAAACACTGACACACACTGCAACACACTGACACACACTGACACACTGACACACACTGAAACACACTGACACACACTGAAACACACTAAAACACTGACACACACACACGGAAACACACTGACACACACAAACACACTGACACATACAGACACACACACACTGAAACACACTGACACTCACACTGAAACACACTGACACACACACACTGAAACACACTGACACACACACTGAAACACACTGACACACACACTGACACACACACTGACACACACACTGACACACACACTGAAACACACTGACACACACACACTGAACACACTGACACACACACTGAAACACACTGACACTCACACTGAAACACACACACACTGAAACACACTGACACACACACTGAAACACTGACACACACTGACACACACTGGAACACTGACACACACTGAAAAACTGACACACACATTGACACACACTGAAACACTTACACACACTGAAACACACTGACACTTACTGACAGACACACTGGCACACACTGAAACACTGACACACACTGACACACACACTGACACACACTGAAACACTTACACACACTGAAACACACTGACACTTACTGACAGACACACTGGCACACACTGAAACACTGACACACACACTGAAACACACACTGACACACACTGACACACACACTGACACACACTGAAACACTGACACACACTGAAACACTGACACACACACTGACACACACTGACACACACACTGACACACGCTGAAACACTGACACACACTGAAACACTGACACACACTGACACACACACTGACACACACTGAAACACTGACACACTGACACACACTGAAACACTGACACACACTGACACAAACTGACACACACTGAAACACACTGACACACACTGACACACACTGAAACACACTGACACACACTGACACACACACTGACACACACACTGACACACACTGACACACACACTGACACACACTGAAACACTGACACACACTGAAACACACACTGACACACACACTGACACACACTGAAACACTTACACACACTGAAACACTTACACACACTTACACAAACAGAAACACTGACACACATGGACACACTGAAACACACTGACACACACTGAAACACACACTGACACACACAGACACACACTGACTGACACACACAGACACACACTGACTGACACACACACACACACTGAAACACACTGACACTTACTGACACACACACTGACACACCCTGAAACACACTGACACACACTGACACACACAGACACACACTGACTGACACACACACACACACACTGAAACACACTGACACTTACTGACACACACACTGACACACCCTGAAACACACTGACACACACTGAAACACACTGACACACACACTGACACACACTGACACACACACAGACACACACTGACACACACACTGACACACACTGACACACACACACTGACACACACTGACACACACACAGACACACACTGACACACACTGACACACTGGAACACTGACACACACTGACACACTGAAACACACTGACACTTACTGACACACACTGAAACACTGACACACACTGACACACACTGGAACACTGACACACACTGACACACACTGAAAAACTGACACACACTTACATACTGACAAACACTGAAACACACTGACACACACTGACACACACACTGGCACACGTGAAACACACACTGACACACACTGACACACACACTGACACACACTGAAACACTGACACACACTGACACACACTGACACACACTGAAACACTGACACACACTGAAACACTGACACACACTGACACAAACTGACACACACTGACAGACACACTGGCACACGCTGAAACACACACTGACACACACTGACACACACACACTGAAACACACACTGACACACACACTGACACACACACTGACACACACTGAAACACTTACACACACTGAAACACTTACACACACTTACACAAACAGAAACACTGACACACATGGACACACTGAAACACTGACACACACTGAAACACACTGAAACACACACTGACACACACAGACACACACTGACTGACACACACAGACACACACTGACTGACACACACACACACACACTGAAACACACTGACACTTACTGACACACACACTGACACACCCTGAAACACACTGACACACACTGACACACACACTGACACACACAGACACACACTGACTGACACACACACACACTGAAACACACTGACACTTACTGACACACACACTGACACACACTGAAACACTGACACACACTGAAACACACACTGACACACACACTGACACACACACTGACACACACTGAAACACTTACACACACTGAAACACTTACACACACTTACACAAACAGAAACACTGACACACATGGACACACTGAAACACTGACACACACACTGAAACACACTGACACACACTGAAACACACACTGACACACACTGACTGACACACACAGACACACACTGACTGACACACACACACACTGAAACACACTGACACTTACTGACACACACACTGACACACCCTGAAACACACTGACACACACTGACACACACACTGACACACACAGACACACACTGACTGACACACACACACACTGAAACACACTGACACTTACTGACACACACACTGACACACCCTGAAACACACTGACACACACTGAAACACACTGACACACACTGAAACACACTGACACACACACTGACACACACAGACACACACAGACACACACACCGACACACACTGAAACACTGGAACACTGACACACACTGAAACACACTGACACTTACTGACACACACACTTACACACCCTGAAACACACTGAAACACACTGACACACACACTGACACACACTGACACACACTGACTGACACACACACACTGAAACACACTGACACTTACTGACACACACACTGACACACACTGAAACACACACTGACACACACACTGACACACACTGAAACACTTACACACACTGAAACACTTACACACACTTACACAAACAGAAACACTGACACACATGGACACACTGAAACACTGACACACACACTGAAACACACTGACACACACTGAAACACACACTGACACACACAGACACACACTGACTGACACACACAGACACACACTGACTGACACACACACACACTGAAACACACTGACACTTACTGACACACACACTGACACACCCTGAAACACACTGACACACACTGACACACACACTGACACACACAGACACACACTGACTGACACACACACACACACTGAAACACACTGACACTTACTGACACACACACTGACACACCCTGAAACACACTGACACACACTGAAACACACTGACACACACTGAAACACACTGACACACACACTGACACACACAGACACACACTGACACACACACTGACACACACTGACACACTGGAACACTGACACACACTGAAACACACTGACACTTACTGACACACACTGAAACACTGACACACACTGGAACTCTGACACACACTGACACACACTGAAAAACTGACACACACTTACATACTGACAAACACTGAAACACACTGACACACACACAGACACACACTGACACACACACTGACACACACTGACACACACTGACACACACTGACACACACACTGACACACACACTGAAACACCAACACACACTGACACACACTGACACACACACTGACACACACTGACACACACTGACACACACACTGACACACACACTGAAACACACTGACACACACACTGAAACACACTGACACACACTGAAACACACACTGACACACACAGACACACACTGACTGACACACACAGACACACACTGACTGACACACACACACACTGAAACACACTGACACTTACTGACACACACACTGACACACCCTGAAACACACTGACACACACTACACACACACTGACACACACAGACACACACTGACTGACACACACACACACACACTGAAACACACTGACACTTACTGACACACACACTGACACACCCTGAAACACACTGACACACACTGACACACACTGAAACACACTGACACACACACTGACACACACTGACACACACACAGACACACACTGACTGACATACTGAAACACTGACACACACTGACACACTGACACACACTGAAACACACTGACACACACTGAAACACACTGACACTTACTGACGCACACACTGACACACCCTGAAACACACTGACACACACTGACACACTGACACACACTGAAACACACTGACACACACTGAAACACACTGACACACACACTGACACACACACTGAAACACACTGACACACACTGAAACACACTGACACACACACTGACACACACTGACACACACAGACACACACAGACACACACTGACTGACACACACACACTGAAACACACTGACACACTGACACACACACTGACACACACACTGACACACACACTGACACACACACTGACACACACACTGACACACACTGACACACACTGACACACACTGACACACACACTGACACACACACTGACACACACTGACACACACTGACACACACTGACACACACACTGACACACACTGACACACACTGACACACACTGACACACACACTGACACACACTGACACACACACTGACACACACTGACACACACTGACACACACACACTGACACACACACTGACACACACTGACACACACACTGACACACACACTGACACACACTGACACACACACTGACACACACACTGACACACACTGACACACACACTGACACACACTGACACACACTGACACACACACTGACACACACAGACTGACACACACACACACACTGACACACGCTGACACACACACACACTGACACACACACTGACACACACACACACACTGACACACACACACTGACACACACTGACACACACACACACACACACTGACACACACACACTGACACACGCTGAAACACGCTGACACACACTGACACACACACTGACACACACACACTGACACACACTGACACACACACTGACACACACACTGACACACTGAAACACACTGGCACACACTGACACACACTGACACACACTGACACACACTGACACACACACACTGACACACACTGACACACACACACTGACACACACACTGACACACACTGACACACACTGACACACACACTGACACACACACACTGACACACACTGACACACACTGACACACACTGACACACACTGACACACACACTGACACACACACACACACACACTGACACACACACACTGACACACTGACACACACACTGACACACACTGACACACACACTGACACACTGACACACACTGACACACACTGACACACACACTGACACACACACACTGCACACACTGACACACACTGAAACACACTGACACACACACTGAAACACACTGGCACACACTGACACACACACTGACACACACACTGACACACACACTGACACACACTGACACACACTGACACACACACTAACACACACTGACACACACTGACACACACACTGACACACACTGACACACACACTGACACACACTCACACACTGACACACACTGACACACACTGACACACACACTGACACACACACTGACACTGAAACACACTGGCACACACTGACACACACACTGACACACACACTGAAACACACACTGAAACACACTGACACACACTGACACACTGACACACACACTGAAACACACTGACACACACACTGACACACACTGAAACACACTGACACACACTGAAACACTGACACACACTGACACACACTGAAACACACTGACACACACACTGACACACACTGAAACACACTGACACACACACTGGGAGACACACTGAAACACTGACACACACACTGACACACAACTGACACACACACTGACACACACACTGACACACACTGAAACACACTGACACACACACTGAGACACACTGAAACACACTGACACACTGAAACACTGACACACTGACACACACACTGACACACACACTGACACACACACTGAGACACACACTGACACACACACTGAGACACACACTGACACACACACTGAGACACACACTGACACACACACTGGTCTAATTTCAGCATCACTGATGTTTGTGTTTGTCTGTCGGCCGTACTGTAGCTCTCTCAACTCACACGTCATTATGAATCCCAATCGTGTGTTACCGCATGAGCCACATGCAAAACTCATGCACAGATAAAACCTGAGATGAAATGGCCTCTCTGTATTAATGAAGCAGATCTCTGACTGTCTGAGCCTAGAAAAACATCTGCCCTTGCGACGAGGGATCAATGTCTTGTGTAATGTTTGCAGATATTGTTTTGATGTGCTTTATCTGCTGATGGCCTTTATTGATTTGTTGAGCTAACTGTGGATGCTCCGAGAGGCCAAACAATGGCCGAGATGTTGAAACGCAGCGATGAGGATGAGCGGTTCAATACTCCGCTGTAACGCCGCTGGGCTGGAGGGCTTTCAGATGATTGACCTTCCGGTGCTTTACTGTAGGATCTGCTGTTATGATATAATACAGCGCTTTCTGAATGCGTCTCAATATATGATATGATATAATGGCACCAGTGCTCAAACGCTTCAGTACGGTTTAATGTTTGTTTCGTCTGCTCAACAAGGCTGCGTTTATTTGAATGGAAAACATAAATACTGAAAAATATATATTTTTATAATGTAGATCATCTGTTCTCTGTGTGAATATATAGTGCAGTGTGATTTAAAGCTGAATTTATCATCATTACTCCAGTCTTCAGTGTCACATGATCCTTCACTAATCACTCTCATATGAGGATCTGATGATCAATATTTTTAATAACTTTTTTCAAGATTCTTCAATGAATAGAAAGTTTAAAAGAACGACATTTATTTGAAATGTAAATCTTTTGATCAATTTATTGCATCGTTGCTGAACACAGAAATGAATGCATTAATGTGTTAAAGCCACTGAATGCATCTTTAACATCTCTTTGAACGCCCAGGGTTAAGTCCAGGCGACTGAATGGACTGCTGTCAGAAACACATTTACATGAAGCACAAAGCCTTTCTCCGAGCAGCAGGATTCAGTGTGTGTGTGTGTGTGTGTGTGTCGGCAGAATGCTTAGCGTTACATTAAGACTCGCTGTAATTACCGCATGCTAATTCCTGCCTGTTGTGATGGTTATGAGATTACTAGAGCGGGGGAGACGCGCTCCTCGGCCTCTCGTGCTTTGCATTTGAGGAAAGCCCCGATGAGTGTGGAAGAGTGGAGGATTACCATGACACTGTCCACACTGTAACACACAAGCTATAGAATGATCTCAATGATGCTGTAATAACTATAACTATAATGATGCTGCTGAGATGTAGATCTGAGTCATTCGTCCAGCTGGAGCGTCTGTAGAAGTGATGTGCGTGTAGATAAAAAGCAGAGGATCCAGAGAAAGGAGAAAGGGGGATAGAAGAGCGGAAAAGTACAGGAAAGCCGAACCTCCCCCGAACACCCGCTCAGATGGGATTGATTGTAATGGAAAGGAAAGACAAAGAGAGAGAGAGAGAGAGAGAGCACTGTGTTTCTCTCTGTCCCCATCCTCCGCTCTCTCCTGCCATCATCTGTTCTGTTCTTCCATCCTCCGCTACACACACACACACACACACACACACACACTCATACATGTTTGTTTTTATGCATTTTATACTGTACAAACCGTATTTTCTATCCCCTTACACTGCCCCTAAACCTACCCATCACACACACACACACACACACACACACACAATACCCATCACAGGAGACTGCACAGTTTACTTTCTGTGATAAAAACCTCATCCTGTGTGATTTATAAGCATTTTGAAAAGTGAGGACATGGGGAACGTCCTCATATTTCACCCTCTCCTGTAATACCTGTGTCATACCCATGTCATTATACACATTTGTGTCCTGATATTTCACAAAAACATGCCCACACACACACACTTGTACACACACACACACACACACACACACACACACACACTCACTCATACAGACACACACTCACTTGTACACACACACACACACACTCACTCGTACACACTTACTCGTACACACTCCCTCACTCACACACACACACACACACACACACACACACACTCACTTGTACAGACACACACACACTCACTTGTACACACTCACTCACGCACACACACTCACTCGTACACACTCACACACACACACACTCACTCGTACACACTTACTCGTACGCACACACTCACTCGTACACACACACTCACTCGTACACACTAACACACACACACTCACTCGTTCACACTCACACACACACACTCACTGCACAGTCACTCTCACACACACACTCACTGCTCACACTCACACACACACACTCACTGCATACACAGTCACTCTCACACACACTCACTCGTTCACACTCACACACACACACTCACTCCTACACAGTCACTCTCACACACACACTCACTCATACACACTCACACACACACACTCACTCCTACACAGTCACTCTCACACACGATATATAAATTTTTTTCTCTCTCGTGTGTTTTCACGAGAGGCAGCCGAAGCCACATTTGAATCTTTAAGCTCAAATTCCCAACGCCCTGAAAAGCATCTCAGGATCCTCCAGTTGGTCCCGGCGTGCGAGTGCCTGGGGCAGAATGAGACGGGGCGGGGGGTGTGAAGTGACGCTGTGGGATCAAGTGTGTGAAGGTGCGAGAGAACTCCAGGTTTATAGGCTGGCCATGCACTTGAAAGAGAGGGCGTCAAATTTAACCAATCTAAGGCGGCCGGGGTGTGAATAAAGGAAGCCGGCGTTGGACGCAGTGTTTTCTCATTAAAGGAAGTCGGTCATTTCACATGCAATGGTCAATAATTTATGGTTTCAGATGCCTCCTGCATAACGTAACATCTGCTAGGAATTCCAGGCAAATGGTTTGAGGTCACCGGGACGGGTCAGTGTTACAGTAGCGCATATGGCCGTCCTCTCCATTTGACAAACATGCCACCAGGGCACGAAGTCACACTGCGGTGCTCAATACTGGCCCGTTTGCTAGATATAGGCCGTCTTGCATGTTGAATTAGGCCGGATGCATGTGGTAAAGTCTCATGTAAGGCTTATCTGACAGTACAGTGAAGCTCTCAGTATGTTAAAGGTCACCGCATACCTCAATGCCACTCATTCAGATGCAAAAGTTGAACAGATCAGCCCGTGCGCATATTCCCACCCCGTCTCTCTGAATGGGACAGGGGAGAGTTGGGCTCAGTGTTATTCATGCATCTTCTTCACATTCATGCCTCTGGAAGGGCTAGCCTAGGAAACCAACATTTCTAAAACAAAAAGCATTTTTAGCATTTAAATCAAATCCAGGTTAAAACAATGGAGGCGTGTGTTTCCAGACGTGCGGGGTCATGTGACTGCAGGAATAGTGTGGGGGTGTTGTCCGAACATGAGAGGCTTTTTATTTAAAACACACAATATGCTTCGATTGATTGTTCATATACACTGATTTTTCTTCTTTCCAGTGCAAATATCTAAAGATTCTTAACGACTCGTGTCTCATTTTCTGAAAACATGAAGTGTGTTTTTGCTAAAAACAAGCTAAATGATCTGTCAGTGCGGTAAGGAAAACCATCTTGTCATTTTTATTACCCCACTGGCAGATTATTCATCAGTTTTAAGCAGATGAGTTTTTTCTGAAATCAAGATATAACAGTACTTGTGTAGTAAATGCATCTCGATTTAAGAATCTTTAGATATTTAGACCGAAAACAAGACAATGTTTTTGCAGTTCTTTTTTATTGATTTCATTTATATGGTATAGCAACCGGAATATTTATTTCATCAAAATGTAGATTTTTACATAATATTCATATTACATAATATGAGTGCCATACACTCACAAACTTTTATTACACTCTAAAAAATGCTGGGTTGTTGTTGGGTCAAATATGGACTAACCCAGCGATTGGGTTGTCTTAAGCAAACATTTAACCCAACCGCAGGGTTAAAACAACCCAACTGCTGGGTTAGTCCATATTTGACCCAACATTGGGTTACAACAACCCAGCATTTTTTATGCATGTGTCTACTGTGTATAATTATGTATCTATAAATAAACACACATGCATGCATATATTTAAGAAATATTTGCATGTATATATAATTTGTCTTATATATAAATATAATTTTTTATAAAAATATTTTTCTTAAATATATGCATGCATGTGTGTTTATATACATAATTATACACAGTACACACACATGCATTATGTAAACACAAACTTTTATTTTGAACGTGATTAATTGCAATACATTTTTCTCAGCACTACATTATATAAATATATAGTTTGTTACACGTATAACATTTAAACGTAAGCTTAATACATGGAAAACATGCATTGATTCATTGAAATTATGAAATATAAAAGAAAATATGTGCTCCTTTTTCAACTATTGAAACCTCACAATGTTGCTTAATACAACAAAAAAACACTATTCAAAAGCATGGCGATGTTTTTAAATGATTTTGTGATTTATTGCAATTTAAATCATCTGTTCTCTGTGTGAATATATAGTGCAGTGTGATTTAAAGCTGAATTTATCATCATTACTCCAGTCTTCAGTGTCACATGACCCTTCACTAATCATGTTCATATGAGGATCTGATGCTCAGGATTTTCAGGATTCTTTGATGAATTGACAGATCAAAAGAAATACATTATACATTTATTTACTCAATGTCATATTGTAAACATTCAGTATCGGCAGTCATGTGACCGATGGTTTGTCTCCTGACCCCTGAAGCCCCGGATGAGATAAAATCCCAGGGAACTGTTCCCCCAGCAGTCATCTAGCAGTCATCAAAATATGAAGCTATAAAGCGATGAAGTAAGCCTGAAAGGCCACACTTAAC
>CM040928.1:37274390-37301890 GCA_023029165.1 Gobiocypris rarus | reverse complement strand
TGTTGGTGTTGTGGGAACTGGGTCCCTTTTTCCTTTCATTTCGTCACAAATTAACATTTCTTCTTAAAAACAACATGAAATGACTTTTAAAAATGCCTTTAACTTTAATTACCTAATTATTGGATATTCAGTGTCACATCAGATTGTGATCGGGAAGTGCAAATATTATTGGCTTTTATTATTTCTCTCCACCCACACAGCCTTGGTTAGCAGAAAAGTTGTGCACAATAGGACATGTTTATATATATTTATATATATATATAATAAACACGGACAGTTCTGATGTCATGCCGTTTCTTTAGCAAAGCTGTGATTCATGTTGCATGATGCTTTTTTTGTTCAGTAAGGATGCATTAAATTGCTCACAAATTAATAATAAATGCATTTATGATGTTACAAAAAATTCTATTTGAAATAAACGCTGTTCTTTTGAACTTTCTATTCATCAACGAATCCTGAAATATAAGTATCAAAGTTTTCAGCATGATAATAATCACAAATGTGTGTTGATCATCAGATCCTCATATGAGAGTGATTAGTGAAGGATCATGTGACACTGAAGACTGGAGTAATGATGATAAATTCAGCTTTAAATCACACTGCACTATATATTCACACAGAGAACAGCTGATCTACACTGAGGAATATTACACTGATACTGGAGTTATGATCAGATAATGAACAGAAGCACTATATATTCACATAGAGAACAGCTGATCTACACTGAGGAATATTACACTGATACTGGAGTTATGATCAGATAATGAACAGAAGCACTATATATTCACACAGAGAACAGCTGATCTACACTGAGGAATATTACACTGATACTGGAGTTATGATCAGATAATGAACAGAAGCACTATATATTCACACAGAGAACAGCTGATCTACACTGAGGAATATTACACTGATACTGGAGTTATGATCAGATAATGAACAGAAGCACTATATATTCACACAGAGAACAGCTGATCTACACTGGAGGAATATTACACTGATACTGGAGTTATGATCAGATAATGAGCAGAAGCACTATATATTCACACAGAGAACAGCTGATCTACACTGGAGGAATATTACACTGATACTGGAGTTATGATCAGATAATGAACAGAAACACTATATATTCACACAGAGAACAGCTGATCTACACTGAGGAATATTACACTGATACTGGAGTTATGATCAGATAATGAACAGAAGCACTATATATTCACACAGAGAACAGCTGATCTACACTGGAGGAATATTACACTGATACTGGAGTTATGATCAGATAATGAACAGAAGCACTATATATTCACACAGAGAACAGCTGATCTACACTGAGGAATATTACACTGATACTGGAGTTATGATCAGATAATGAACAGAAGCACTATATATTCACACAGAGAACAGCTGATCCACACTGAGGAATATTATACTGATACTGGAGTTATGATCAGATAATGAACAGAAGCACTATATATTCACACAGAGAACAGCTGATCTACACTGGAGGAATATTACACTGATACTGGAGTTATGATCAGATAATGAACAGAAGCACTATATATTCACACAGAGAACAGCTGATCTACACTGGAGGAATATTACACTGATACTGGAGTTATGATCAGATAATGAACAGAAGCACTATATATTCACACAGAGAACAGCTGATCTACACTGAGGAATATTACACTGATACTGGAGTTATGATCAGATAATGAACAGAAGCACTATATATTCACACAGAGAACAGCTGATCTACACTGGAGGAATATTACACTGATACTGGAGTTATGATCAGATAATGAACAGAAGCACTATATATTCACACAGAGAACAGCTGATCTACACTGAGGAATATTACACTGATACTGGAGTTATGATCAGATAATGAACAGAAGCGCTGTATATTCACACAGAGAACAGCTGATCCACACTGAGGAATATTATACTGATACTGGAGTTATGATCAGATAATGAGCAGAAGCACTATATATTCACACAGAGAACAGCTGATCTACACTGAGGAATATTACACTGATACTGGAGTTATGATCAGATAAATGCATCATTGTTAAGCATAAGTGACTTGTTTTAAACACATTAAAATATCAAATACCAACCCCAAACCCTTGAGCAGTAACGCATCTTTATAGCAATATAGTGAATGCACACTGTACATTTTTTTATAATCATTACATTATTACGACATGTTTTTACAAGCAGCTTTTTGAATGAGATTCAAGTCCTTTTTTTAAGTCGGTTTATTTTAAGTTGAAATGATGTAGACATCCAAGTTGATTGTACTTAAAAATGATGGTTCTATAATGTTCGTTCAGAGGTGTATATGTGCATGTGATGGTCCTAATCTCTCTGTGTGTGTGTGTGTGTGTTTCTCTCAGATGACCAGGCTGAGCAGCGCTCTTGTCTCATCTGCGGAGACCGCGCCACAGGACTGCACTATGGCATCATTTCCTGCGAGGGCTGCAAGGGCTTCTTCAAGCGCAGCATCTGCAACAAGCGTGTGTACCGATGCAGCCGCGACAAGAACTGCGAGATGTCGCGCAAACAGCGCAACCGCTGCCAGTACTGCCGTCTGCTCAAGTGCCTGCAGATGGGGATGAACCGCAAAGGTGAGAGAAAGAGAGAGAGAGAGAGAGAGAGAGAGAGAGAGAGAGAGAGAGAGAGAGTCAACCCACAAGCATGTCTTGAAAATCTTTTGCTGGTGTGTTTTCCAGCTGGTTTTAGATGGTTGATCAGGTGACCTGCTTGGACTGGTATGAACTGGGTTTCCCCCCCAAGAGAAGGGAAAATACATTAAACCAATCAGCACTGCCCTCTAGTGACCGTATCAATAATGCACAAGGGCTGAGCTCACAGTGAGAAACACTGCAGACCAGGGGTGGAGAACTGCTTCAGCCCTAATCAAACCCCCCCGAACAAGCTAATCAAGGTCTGAAGGCTTACTATAGGAAGCTTTATCAGGGTTCGCCACCCCTGATCTACAGACAGAGCATTACTTTAGATTTCATTATTCACACTCATGTCATGTTTGGGTGAGGGCTGAAACATCTTCAGGAGATGACTGTGGGTTTATCACAGCTTTTATTTATATTATTATGTATACTCTAGCTGTACAGAATATTCCTCTCAAATAGTCAATGCAAAATAATATACTTAAATGCAAACTGAATGCAATGATTTTGGACACTTAATTGCACTTTGACTGCTGTTACACTGCAAAAATGCTCTTCTTACTTTCCAGTCCAAATATCTAAAGATTCTTTAATCAAGATCCTTTTATTAGATAAGTAAAATGACATAAGATATTTTTCTTGCTTTCTTGAAAATAAAGTCAAAATGAAGTGAAAAAACAAGCGAAATGATCTGCCAATGGGGTGATTATCTTATTGACAGATCATTTCGCTTGAACTCACTTCATTTTGACTTTATTTTCAAGAAAACATGAGAAAATATCTAATGTCATTTAACATTTTGCAGTGTAAATGAAAAGGTATTATAGTTTAAATTAAATGCAATTAGCTGAAGTTTAGTACTGGACTTTTGACCCACTCAAATACACCTTTATATGTAATTTCATAATTACTCCTGTTGTCTTTGAAATATGGTTAAAGCATTTATGGTAAATATACTATTTTAAATATTAAATGTATTCTATTGAAACTTGTTTGTCATGTATTTAAATACATATGTAATTATGCATCTGTTATTGTTAGTTGTAATTTAATACATTTAAAATATATTTACTTTAAATGTAATATTTAATGATAACACGTTAAAATGATAGTCCAGTATGTGCTTAAGTATGTCAGTCAACACATCAAAATAAGCTTTAAAGTGTATTAACACATAATGATTTCAAATGTACTGTTTACAAAGTTGAAACTGCATTTGGTAACACTTTATTTTACAGAGTGATTGTTACATGCAGTTAATAAGTATAATTTATGCATAATTACATACAGCTAACCCTAAACCAAACACTAACCCTATAGTAAGACATGTGGTTAATGTTACTCAGTGCTTAAGTATATAATTAACAATGACACCTTAAAATAAAGTGTTTAACTCTCTTGAAGTGCACTTAAGTGACCTTGCATTTCAGTAATATTATATTCTCTGCAAGTACAGTTGTTTCAAATATACGCCTAAGGTTTGAAGCGCACTACACTTGCACATTCAGTATCATTTAGGACACTCTTTTCTCAAGGGAAGAGAAGTTTTATCCAAAGTTTTTAAAAAACAAACCAATTCAGCCACTTTAATCTAATTGGATGAGCCACAGTTTTGACCTCATCGAATTAAACTCTATTTATATAGTTCACAGTGTTCATATGCTGGTCCTTGACACTGGCTCTTCACAATGCAGATAATGTATGTCTGGAGATATTATATTAAACTGTTATAATGTGTCTACAGCAAGTCAGATTCTCGATCAAAACATGCATGCATCGCCAGAAAGAATCACAGTGTTAGAAATGGTTCAGTGAGAACCTAACCACTTCAGTTATATCTATATTTATTTAGGTAGATCTTCCTCAGCGGTCGTAAGTTTGTGTTTATGTTGTGCGGGGCCAGTGTCACACTCACACACTGACACCTCCTGGTTTACAGTAACGGATGCGCCTGTAATGCGGTATTGATCCACAATAGATTTATGTTGTGTTTCCTAGAATAGGGCGGTTTGCGTGATCAATAACACGCAGAAGCACTGCTATTACACAACATTCAGTGGCACATGCCACTCACATACACACCGTGAAACCCAATAAGTTGGCAAAACTAAAAAAAAACGTCAATTTTAAGTTAAGACATTTAAGGTTTAAGTAAACAGAACTTGCAGACTTTTATTTTGTAATCATACATTTGAATTTCTCTGAACTTATTGAGTAAGCTTATTCATATATTTAAATTAAAATAACCCTTACTTAAATATTTGAATAGCTTTAACTAGCTAATTCAATAAATGCCACCATTGGTTGCCCAATGCTTTGGTAGCATTAGCATTAGCATAGCACTTGTTGAATGAGGACAGCAATATAATACATTTATCATGAATCTGTTCTCAAACTCAGCTCACGCTCCACTCGTCACAAACCCAACATAACAGAAACTCTTCTAACATACTATAACACTTCATTTGAGCATTTACTCTCCCTTTCGAGTGTCATGGTCCAGTTTCGGTTAAATTTAAGTTCTAAATTAAAAGAAACAAGTTCATAAAACTCAAAACAATGAAACAGTTCAGATTACTTAAAATGTGTAAGTTTTGAGAACTCAAAAGAAACAGAAAGTTCTAAAAACTCATAAACACTTTGAGTTAATTTGAGTTGGCTCTACTCAAACCAGTTATTTTGAGTGTTAGGGTTTACAGTGTATGTGCTATTGCTAGCCTTTCTGACTGTTGCCTACCTTTAATGATGTGTTCACACCATACGCGAATGAAGCATAAAGTATGAGTGATTTACATGTTAAATCAATGCAAAGGCGCAAATAGGTGCATTAACCAATCAGGAGCTTGCTCTAGTAATGACTTTTTCTAATAGTTTAGAACTATTTTTAATTTTTCTAATAATATAATTTTCTAATAGTGACTTTTATAATGGATGGATGCACTTTTATGATGGATGGATGCACTTTTTTATAATGGATGGATGCACTTTTATGATGGATGGATGCACTTTTTTATAATGGATGGATGCACTTTTATGATGGATGGATGCACTTTTTTATAATGGATGGATGCACTTTTATGGTCTTCATATTTTGGGCTTTATAAAGCTTGGAAGAGGCCATTTTTTTTATATAACTCTGATTGTGTTTGTCTGAAAGAAGAATGTCATACACACCTAGGATGGCTTGAGGGCGAGTAAATCATGGGGTCATTTTCATTTTTGGGTGAACTATCCCATTAAGGTGATGATACATGGGGCAATGTTTTTTGCTCAAACAACTTTGCTCGGTCACATTGCTCAAAGTTGCCCCTGTGTATCATCACCTTTAGATTCTGGCTTTTGTAGATTCTGCTTTTGCGTTGTTGAAAGCATGCCGCTGTTGTTTTTCTTCAGCGCTTAACATCTAAATGGCCTACATGAGGGACACACAAACCTATTTGAATGTTGAAAAGAGGCGAAGCATTTCAGAATTTTGAAGGTAAAATTCTTCTTAAATTTACATTCAGTTCACCATTTGGTTTTGTGTTTTGCAGCAATCAGAGAAGATGGCATGCCGGGAGGAAGGAACAAAAGCATCGGGCCTGTGCAGGTACCCACTTTACACACACACACACACACATGTTGTGTTTCCATGTTTTATGGGGACATTCCATAGGCGTAATGCATTTTATACTGTACAAACCGTATTTTCTATCCCCCTACACTGCCCCTGCCCCTAAACCTACCCATCACACACACACACACACACACACACACACACACACACACACACACACACACACACACACACACACACACACACACACTACCCATCACAGGAGACATGCTGCATTTTTACTTTTTCAAAAAACATCACTTAGTGTGATTTATAAGATGTTTTCCTCATGGGGACCAAAAAATGTCCCCACAAGGACAAGGATTTTGGATATTGCCATCTTTGTGGGGACATTTTGTCCCCATACCGTATGGATTACCAGTCCACACACACACACACACACACACACACACACACACACACACACACACACACACACACACACTCTCTCAAAACAAATCGACTTTTCCTATCTGATGGCCTGGCCTGATCTGTTCTTTAGCTCTCATCTGTACTGAATGAATTACTCCGTCCCTGCCAATCCTCCAGTTTCTCCGGTGTCCTCCGAGTGTTAGCGCAGCCGTGCCGCTTGTGTTCATGCCCTCTCCGGTCGTGAATTGAGGAAACAGAGCTGATTCGTCTCGGCGTGACCTCGGCGTAATCTAAAGATGTTAATTTCATTAGAGCGGTCGCTGTTCTCAAGGCCAGAGCTCCTGTGAATGCACTGTCATTCTTCTGTCATTGTCAGCTGACCTTAATAAAATCATTGTGTTTAGCGGCTTCACGTGAATGTGGATGTGAATGGCAGCGCTATAGCTGAATGTTTTTCATTCTCATATGAGGGATTATGTTGTTTGGTGACCCTCGACATGCGTAAAAATCCAAAGTGTGGCCTTTGCCATGGAGGTCTGTGTTATTTTAGATGTAACTTTGCCTCATATTTCTCCGACATCATTCTGATGATGAGGCTTCCGGCTCCATTCCGTGAGTTCAAGCCTTATTTGTGTGTTTGACAGGTCGAAGTGTGTATAAAGGCGTAGCTTGTTAGTCCATACAGCGCTGTTGTTTGCACCTGATCCCAGCACTACAGAACGCCTCGTATTGACTCGGCCTAATTGCCTCTGCAACACACAATGGCAGGTTGCTTCACCTTAAACAAAATAAAACACACTTAAAGATGGCTTGAACTCATCAATTGGGATTTTTTAGTGCACGGCCTTGACTTAAATGCTGGTTTGTCTCTTTCTGTCGTATGCGCATTAAGAGCGATAATAAGCCTCGTGGAGTTGCGATTCATGTCAATAGATAACGTCTTCCTGTCTCTGTCCTGTGCTCTAAACTGACTACACGAGACAGGCTCTTTCATGCTCTCACATTAACAACATTTCAGGAAATATAGTTGGCAAAAGGTCCGCTGTCAATAGTGTAGTGATGTATGAAGCGCAGCAGCTTTCAGTTTTGTGTGAAATCCGATTGACATGATTATATGCTGAACAACAGTAAACGTGACCAGACTAGAGATGCACCAATGCATTGCCGCCGATATTTATCAGCCGATTATCGTCTATAACATGAAGAAATGAACCCTGTGGTGTTCGCATGTCAATTGAAAATGACAGAAATATTTAAATGAAATGATTGCACCATATTTAAGTTAGATAATATTTAGGGGGCAACAGGAAGTCTATGGCAGCCCATAGAACCGCTTGTGTGAAATTTGGTACACTGATAGAGGGCAGTACCAGTAGTAACCACACCAAATTTGAAGTCTCTAACTCATTCCCTCTAGCGCCACCACCTGTCTAAACTTCCACTCATGTTTACGCTAATCATTTTTTAACCAAAATTTCAAACAAAAATTACCGCCATTTTTGAACTCCTCCTAGGCAGTTGCTCCGATTTTCACGAAAATTGAAACAGAACATCATCAGACAATGCCAACAAAAAGTTACAGAATTCAAGTTGATTCGTCAAATCGTTTTTGATAAACGCACAAACAAATTTTACGGAGCTCTTGTGAAAACAAACTCCGCAACGCTTTATCATATTTAGACAAAACTTGGTACGTGTCATCACAAGCATGACCTGAAGTGACATGCAGCGTTTCGGCACAGCGCCACCTACTGGTCCGGAGATATGAAAAATGGAACCAATTTTACCATATCGGCCATTTTGTCTGTCGGCCATTTTGAATTATGATAAAATGCTGTATTTTATGAAAGCATGAACAGATTGTTTCGAAACTCTATATTTTTTTCCACTTTTTTTTTGTGTCCAACGATACCAGACTTGCCAGGTTTTAGTATATGGGTTGTGCAAAATTTGATATTTTCACCAAAATCGACACACACATGGATGGGCTCACTCCAAGGACAAAAAATGGTGGGATTGCACCTTTTGGTGGCGCTATAATAGAACAAAACATGAAATTCCCATTGACTACAATGGACTTTTCAGCCTTAAAATCATCTTAAAATGTGTTTAATTTCCCATTGCTGCAGTTGATCTGACACATGCAGCCATTTTGGCATGTCTAATTCTTCTTTGCGCTTGGCCCGATAATGGCTGCTTGCAGCTATATTTTAATATTTTGTATTTTTAGGGTATTTTATGATACTAAATTATATTTATGCCCTAGTTACAATCCATTTATTCACCTTTTGAGCATGGAAGTGAAATTTCCAACTTTAAAGGCGACATGTGGCAGATTATCTCTGAGCTGGGAAAAGTTTGAAAGAGTTATACAATTTATTGGAAATGAACAAAAATTCAATTTAAATTTTTTTATATGAAATATATACTTTCCAAAACATTTTTCACCCTTAGGCCCTATTGGGGCGGTGTTTCTCGTGGGGTCATAAGGTATTCTCATCATTGACAGGGGCTAGACTGTGATGTCCGTGTTTTTCTCCCACCACCCGCATAAAAATCCACGGCCGAATGACCTCCTGTTTTTAGACAAACACCAAGGTCGTGTTCAATCCACAGATCGCTTCAAAAGTTCACTGGTTATATCCTGTTTGACCCCTGCAGAGCACCGTACGGCTGCGCTGCGCTGTCATTCGGATGCATTTTAAAGATCTAGCCTACACTTTTATTCCTGAAATGCTGGAAAGTATTCACAAGAATAATCTTTCATCATCGCTCAAAGAGAACGAGAAGAAAGCACATAAACATTTGAAACGGGCCGTTATTAAAACAGTGCTAGCATGTTGCCAGCTGATTAGCATGTTGTTAGCATGATTTGACATTTGCAAGCATGGTTTAACATGTTGTTACGTGATTAACACATTTCTAGCATGATTTAACATGTTCCTAACTTGATTTACCAAGATGCTAACCAGATTTGACACATTGCTAGCATTTTGCTAGCATGATTATTCACATTGTTAATATGGTTTAACACATTGCTAGCTGGATTTAGCATTTTGGTAGCAGGATTTAACATGTTGCAAGAATGATTTAACATATTGCAAGCCTGTTGCTAACGTGATTAGCATGTTGCTACAATGATTTAACATGTTGCTAACATTATTTACACAGTGCTAGCATGATTTAACACATTGCAAGCCTGTTGCTAACGTGATTAGCATGTTGCTACAATGCTTTAACATGTTGCTAATATTATTTACACAGTGCTAACATGTTGCTAGCATGATTTAACACATTGTTAATATGGTTTAACATGTTGCTAGCAGGATTTAACATATTGCAAGCCTGTTGCCAACGTGATTAGCATGTTGCTACAATGATTTAACATGTTGCTAGCATTTTTGACACAGTGCTTTACATATATAACGTTATTACGTTATGTTTACCTCATGTCAATCAGAGGCTGTATTCACTTATTTCCATTCATGTCCACATTTTAATTTAAATAAATAATTAATAATTTCCTATTATTAAGTTAAATATGAATTTATCACTGCGGTGGCATGCACATTTATTTTTATTTATTTATTTTAAAGAGCCAGAACCTTCACCAAGTGTTTCAGCTCGTGTGCAATTTGAATGTTTTCACCTGCAAAAATGTCCTTAATGAATGCACCGTTTGGGGATTTACATTCAATTTCTCTTTGCGCAGATTTCCGATGAGGAGATCGAACGGATTATGTCCGGACAGGAGTTTAAGGATGAAGCTAACATGCCGGAACACACTTGGGGAAATAATGGCGACAGTGACCACAGTTCTCCCGGGAACGGCGTCTCCGACGGGAATCAGCCCTCGCCCGTATCCACACTCTCCTCCAAGTGAGTATTCCCTGCTCCGTCTGTGGAACTCAGAATAATTCTCAAAGCACACAAAGCCAATCAAAAGACTGGATTCCTCTGCATTCGCCTCAAATGCATTGAAATAAACCTGTTGTGCATGTGTAACGTGTACTCGTCTCTGTCTCGCGCAGCCGCTCTGTGGAGCTGAACGGCTACACCGCTGCTTTGAGGGAACAGTACATTGGCAATGCAATGGCCCAACACTACCAGTTCCTGCCTCACCTGTTCGGATACGCCGCCCAGCCGCGCAGCCTGTACCCCCAGAGCCATACGCTCATCAGCCAGCTGGTGGCAGCAGAGGAACTGGCCCCGCTGGGCACGCCCATGCTCATCGAGGACGGGTAAACACCTCATTCAGGCTCCGCCCACATTCATCCGTTTGGCCTTCCGTCCACACTGACAGACGGCTGTCTCAATTGCAGAATCCTTCCAGGGCACTGAAACATTTGCTCCCTAAAAAGTCCCACAATGCACAGCAAAACCCATTACATCAATGCTCACTATGCTCCCTTAACGGAAGTTCTGAAGCGCGAACCTTTAAAAGAACACTCCAGTGTTTTTAGAAATAGGGCTTATTCAACATCTTTCCTACATTTAGATATGTGGGCAAATGCATTTTTGTCTCAGTGCATGCATTGTTTTAGTTAAGCTAAGCTAGCGGCGACCCTGCCAAACTAAAACAATGCATGCACTGAGACAAAAATGCATTTGCCCACATATCTAAATGTAGGAAAGAATTTGAATAAGCCCTATTTCTAAAAACGCTGGAGTGTTCCTTTAAATCAAGCGAGCCTTACACATAACATCGATAACGACACGCGATATGTGTTTCTAATGATAGAAAGCATTATTGTATTATATTTAAGCATAAACAAACATCGCTAGACAGGTAATGAACACAATCTAGCTAACATTTATAATTGAATTACGGCTGAATCATGCTAGCAATGTGTTAAATCATGCTAGCAAAATTGTTAAATCTTGTTAGCAATGTGCCAAATCATGCTAGCAACATGCAAGTAATGTGTTAAATCTTGTTAGCAAACTTGATAAATCATGTTAAGAACATGCTAACTCATGTTAGCAAACATGCTAAATCACGCTTACAATGTGTCAATCACACAAGCTCAACTCAGCGTAAACATACATCGCTAGACAGGGAATGAACACAATCTAGCTAACATTTATAATTTAATTACGGATGAATCATGCTAGCAATGTGTTAAATAATGCTAGCAACAGGCTAGTAATGTGCTAAATCTTGTTAGCAACTCATGTTTGGAACATGCTAACTCATGTTAACAATGTGTTAATCAAGTAACAATATGTTAAATAATGCTAGCAAACATGTTAAATCATTATAGCAAAATGCTAATCACGTTAGCAACAGGTTTGCAATATGTTAAATCGTGCTTGCAACAATATAAATCCTGTTAGCAATGTGTTAAACCATATTAACAATGTGACAAATCATGCAAGCAAAATGTTAGGAACATGTTAAATCGTGTTAGCAATGTGTTAATCACGTAACAATATGCTAAATCAGACTAGCAACATGTTATGCTTGCAAATGCCAAATAATGCTAACAACATGCTAATCAGCTAGCAACAGGCTACCACTGGTTTAAATCTAGTTAACAACTTGTTAAATAAGGCTAACAACATGTTAGCAATGTGTTCAATATTGTTAGCAACGTGCGTGCTAGTAACATTTTCGTAGCTTAATGGGAACGGAAATGTTTTTAAAGCATAGTTTTGTTATCTAGGACAGAACATTTCCTCTCAGTTGCTGTCCTGCATCAAAACATGAGGCGAGTGTGTTTTACACCAGGGAAGAGGCGATTGCGTGCGACCCGAACGCACCAGTGAGCGATGGGATGTTTGGTGCCAGATGAATAGTGTGAGGTTTTTATGATGTCTGGTCTCTCGCATCATGTCAAGGACCTTTGCATTTCACACATGGATGATTTCAGTGTGGACGGAGAGAGCTTCGAAACAAAAAGGCTGTAGACGTAGCCAGTGTTGGGGGTAACGCATTACAAGTAACCTGAGTTACGTAATCAGATTACTTTTTCAAGTAACTAGTAAAGTAACGCATTACTTTTCAAATTTGCAACAAAATATCAGAGTTACTTTTTCACATGTATTTGACTGACGCGTTAGCCTGAGGTGGTCATACTCAATTCTAGTCAGATATGAGTCCCGCTCCATTGAGCTGTGATTATGGGGTGTTTCAACCGAGCCAGGAAAGACCTCAATTGGACAGACCCACAACCAATCAGAGCAGCGGAGCGACGCGTAACGTTAGTTATCAGCAGAACTCAACTGCACTGTGTTGCCAAGTCCGTGTTTTTCCCGCAGGTTGAAGCGACCCCAATTATGTGATTATATAAACCCAGGAATGCGAATTTTAGCAGGCAACCTTGCCAAAATAACATATTTTCCCAACCAACGCCATTTTTTCCGGAGAACCCCCGGAAAGTTATTGTTTTGGGCTATAGTTTTGAGTAGCAATTGCGCGACATTGCAAAAAAACATGGCAACCCTGTCTGCACGCGCGCTGGATTAAGTAACGTTAGAAGAAAAGGATCTTTGCCAGTGTTGTAATAAAAGAATTTAAGGATACACGGAGTACTTCCCAACACGATCACCGTTTCTGAGAGAAATAGTGACGGTGAACGCATATACGAACAAGTTCTCCGTTTAGGATAAGAGCAAACTCAACCCAAAGTGCTCTTTAGTGACGTGGATGATTACGTTACTGTTTATCATCTGTCCATCATCGGCTAAAGCCCGCCCTGATGATTTCATTGGTCAGTTTCTGTTCAGGCATAATAACTCCTCTATGGAGCGAGGCCAGACCGAATTGCCCGAACAAAAAAATGTGTGGGCGGGGCTAAATTCGGCTGGCATCCAGGCTACTGACGCGTCTCCTGTCCTCATGAAATCGAGAGTAAGTGCAGAGGCGTGTGTGTGAACATGATGGTTATTGCAGTTCTAGACTAAATTTGAGCATTTATTCATCTCACTTGCATAAAGATTGAGTATTCCTCAAAAACAATAAAATCTGTCAAATGCAAAAAATACAAACCTACTTTATGCATTTATTCTACCTTTATTGACCAATTTGCTGCTGACCTTTAATGATTCAGTTAAACCATGAGCAAAAATTACTAGATTTTTTATTTTTATTTGGTAAAACTTTTTTTCTCCTGTGTCCTATTCTCCCATTATCCAGAATGGCAGCGCAGCAGAGCGTGTGGATTTGTATTTTTACCTCAGGCTTATTATTTCACTTTTGGTATGAAGAGGTCTTTACATTTGCACAAAAATAGAACCTTTTTGTTATAAAAAAGCAAAAACAAAAAAACAAGCCCAGCCCAGGTGAGAAAAAGTAACGCAAAAGTAACGTAACGCATTACTTTTCTTAAAAAGTAACTAAGTAACTCAATAAGTTACTTTTTAAGGGAGTAACTCAATATTGTAATGCATTACTTTTCAAAGTAACTTTCCCCGACACTGGACGTAGCATCCTTTGACATCCATTGTGATCCCTCACTCTTGATCTCTGGTGCGTAGGTATCGGGTCACTCAGGTGGAGCTGTTCGCGCTGCTGTGCCGGCTGGCAGATGAGCTTCTCTTCAGACAGATCTCCTGGATCAAGAAGCTCCCGTTCTTCTGCGAGCTGTCCATTGAGGACTACACGCGGCTCCTGAGCGCCACCTGGCAGGAGCTCATCCTGCTGGCCTGTCTGACGGTCTACAGCGCTCAGGTGCTCGGAGACCTCGCCGGCGTCACAGACAAATACACCCCGTCAGACGAAGAGCTGCAGAGGTGAGGAACACACTCCTCATTCCCGGGAAGATCTCCTCCTGCTCGTGTGTGCCTGGAGGGCTTCAGATGCGCTCAGGCTTCTCTGTGTGGGAGAAAGCGTCTCTGCCTGTGCGACTCCCGCTGTGTGTTTGGGAGAAACTATATCAATATTAGGCTTTTTCCCCAACTTTTATAATATTTATTTTCTCCATTACAGATTCAATAACAATTTGAGTGAAACATTTAATATAATTTTTATATAATTATTATTTGTTATACATAATATTTCTTTTAATTTCAATAATAGTTTAATAATTCATTTAATATTGTGAAAACTAATAATTATTGCTTTTAAATTTCTTTTTTTTTATTTAAATGTTTTGCATTAATGCTCTCTCTCTCGCTTTATATAAATATAGTATATATAGAAAATTAATAAAACAAATGAAACAAAATTAAAATGATACAAACCTTTATTTTAAACAATAATAACATATAAGCATATTAATGTATATTATTATATGTGTGATTGTGTGTTTGTGTTTGTGTGAGTGCATGTGTGTTTGCGTACGTGTGTGTTTGTGTCTGCTTTTCATGTGATTGCATGTGTTTGCATGTGAATGCTTGTGTGTGTGTGTGTGTGTGTGTGTGTGTGTGTGTGTGTGTGTGAGTGTGTTTGCATGTGAGTGTGTGTTTGCGTGTGAGTGTGTGTGTGTGTATATGTGTATGTTTGTAATAATAATATACATGTAGTGTGTGCATGTGTGTTTTGCATGTAGATGTGTGTGCATGTGTGTTTGCATGTGAGTGTGTGTGTGTGTGCATGTGTGTTTGCATGTGAGTGTGTGTGCATGTGTCTTTGCATGTGAGTGTGTGTGTGTGTGCATGTGTGTTTGCATGTCTTTGCATGTGAGTGTGTGTGCATGTGTCTTTGCATGTGAGTGTGTGTGCATGTGTGTTTGCGTGTGAGTTTGCATGTGAATGTGTTCATGTGTCTTTGCATGTGAGTGTGTGTGTGTGCGTGTGTGTGCATGTGTGTTTGCGTGTGAGTGTGTGTGTGTGTGCATGTGTGTTTGCGTGTGAGTGTGTGTGTGCATGTGAGTGTGTGTGTGCATGTGTCTTTGCATGTGAGTGTGTGTGTGTGCATGTGAGTGTGTGTGTGTGCATGTGTATGTGTGTGTTTGCTTGTGAGTGTTTGTTTGCGTGTGTCTGTTTGCATGTGTGTGTGCACGTGTATGTGTGTGTTTGCATGTGTCTTTGCATGTGAGTGTGTGTGTGTGCGTGTGTGTGCATGTGTGTTTGCGTGTGAGTGTGTGTTTGTGTGTCTGTTTGCATGTGTGTGTGCATGTGTATGTGTGTGTTTGCTTGTGAGTGTGTTTGTTTGCGTGTGTCTGTTTGCATGTGTGTGTGCACGTGTATGTGTGTGTTTGCATGTGAGTCTGTTTGCATGTTTGCATAACTGTTCTCTATGTGAATATATAGTAAAGTGTAATTTATTCCTGTGATCAAACATAAAACATTTAAAAATATAAATATTATTTGTTGGTTTTGGCCAGTTCTATTTCTCAAGCCCTGCTTGATTTACCTGTAGCCTGAAGAGTGAAACACTAGAGCTGACGTGGAGGAGGTGTGCGTGCGTGCGTGTTTGTGTGTGTGTGTGTGTGTGTGTGTGTGTGTGTGTGTGTGTGTGTGTGTGTGTGTGTGTGTGTGTGTGTGTGTGTGTGTGTGTGTGTGTGTGTGTGTGTGTGTGTGTAAATTGGTCTGTGATCACATGACCTCTGAACCCCCTGGCTAGATTTACTGTTGCATGCTGGGCAGAAATGCAGGGCGTGAGGTCTGGGCTAGTGAAACGCTCACTTTTAACGGGGCAGGTACACGCTGAAGGTCACGACCTACCTTTAGGGAGAGAGTTCAAAGGGAGTGAGGAGAGCGGTGGAGACCCATTCCCAGAGACCGATCAGATTCAGAGTCATGAAGACTGAAGCTGCTGCTGGGCATCAAGTGATTTAGCACCAAGATACGCTTTATCGCTTCAACATTATTCCACCGTTCATATGGTCTCCCACTCAAACATACTCATATTATCTCATTAGTAACATAAATTAAGCTCATAAACTCTACGGCTAGCAGGATGTGCACACATATGGATTCATGATAAGATGTGGATGTGGCTCTTGTGAGATGAGCTGTGGTATTCATGATATCGTTCTGCTCAATCAATGCTGTCGATAGCTGTGAGGTCAGCTGTGAAATCTGTGGTGTATTGATGGATTGTGTGTGTGTGTGTGTGTGTGTAGTTTCAGTGAGGATGGGATGGAGGTGATGGAGAAGCTGATCTATCTGTTCCGTAAGTTTCATCAGTTGAAGGTCAGCAATGAGGAATACGCCTGCATGAAGGCCATCAACTTCCTCAACCAAGGTAAAACGCCACTTAGACGCTTTTGTTCATATTTACAGTATAAGGCAGCAGACCTTACAGGACTCGACGATAAGGCTTGTCTGGGACAAGTGGATTCTTTTAATGATTCTGGTTTTATTACATTTATTGTAAGTGGCGATTGATAGTGGATAATAATGTATAATGATGGAATGAATCAGCCGTTTGAATGAATCGGTTGAGTCAAAGATTCAATGACTCGTTCATAAACAACTGCCTCATTCTTGAGTGAATCAGCCATTTGAATGAATCGGTTGAGTCAAAGATTCAATGACTTCGTTCATAAACAACTGCCTCATTCTTGAGTGAATCAGCCGTTTGAATGAATCGGTTGAGTCAAAGATTCAATGACTCGTTCATAAACAACTGCCTCATTCTTGAGTGAATCAGCCATTTGAATAAATCGGTTGAGTCAAAGATTCAATGAATCGTTCATAAACAATTGCCTCATTCTTGAGTGAATCAGCCGTTTGAATGAATCGGTTGAGTTGAGTCAAAGATTCAATGACTCATTCATAAACAACTGTCTCACTCATTCTTGAGTGATTTAGCCGTTTGAACGAATCGGTTGAGTTGAGTCAAAGATTCAATGACTCGTTCATAAACAATTGCCTCGTTCTTGAGTGAATCAGCCGTTTGAATGAATCGGTTGAGTTGAGTCAAAGATTCAATGACTCATTCATAAACAACTGTCTCATTCTTGAGTGAATCAGCCGTTTGAATGAATCGGTTGAGTCAAAGATTCAATGACTCGTTCATAAACAACTGCCTCATTCTTGAGTGAATCAGCAGTTTGAACGAATCGGTTGAGTTGAGTCAAAGATTCAATGACTCATTCATAAACAACTGCAATGAATCAGCTGTTTGAACGAATCAGTTTTAGTTCAGTCAAAGGGTGCGTCTCAATCAGCTCTCTAGTTCAGTAGTCAGGGCACTGATCAGGGAGTCAGCCCATTGACTTATGTCCTGATCAGTGCCCTGACTACTGAACTAGGAGCTGATTGAGACGCACCCAAAGATTCAATGACTCATTCATAAACAACTGCAGTGAATCAGCTGTTTAAACAAATCGGTTGAGTTGAGTCAAAGATTCAATGACTCATTCATAAATAACTGCCTTATTCTCGAATCAGCCGTTTAAACAAATCGGTTGAGTTGAGTCAAAGATTCAATGTCTCGTTCATAAACAACTGTCTCATTCTTGAGTGAATCAGCCGTTTGAATGAATCGGTTGAGTTGAGTCAAAGATTCAATGACTCATTCATAAACAACTGCAATGAATCAGCTGTTTGAGCGAATCAGTTTTAGTTCAGTCATAGGGTGCGTCTCAATCAGCTCTCTAGTTCAGTAGTCAGGGCACTGATCAGAGTCAGCCCATTGACTTATGTCCTGATCAGTGCCTGACTACTGAACTAGGAGCTGATTGAGACGCACCCAAAGATTCAATGACTCATTCATAAACAACTGCAGTGAATCAGCTGTTTAAACAAATCGGTTGTGTTGAGTCAAAGATTCAATGACTCATTCATAAATAACTGCCTTATTCTCGAGTGAATCAGCCGTTTGAACGAATCGGTTGAGTTGAGTCAAAGATTCAATGACTCATTCATAAACAACTGTCTCATTCTTGAGTGAATCAGCCGTTTGAACGAATCGGTTGAGTTGAGTCAAAGATTCAATGACTCATTCATAAACAACTGCAATGAATCAGCTGTTTGAACGAATCAGTTTTAGTTCAGTCAAAGGGTGCGTCTCAATCAGCTCTCTAGTTCAGTAGTCAGGGCACTGATCAGGGAGTCAGCCCATTGACTTATGTCCTGATCAGTGCCCTGACTACTGAACTAGGGAGCTGATTGAGACGCACCCAAAGATTCAATGACTCATTCATAAACAACTGCAGTGAATCAGCTGTTTAAACAAATCGGTTGAGTTGAGTCAAAGATTCAACGACTCATTCATAAATAACTGCCTTATTCTCGAGTGAATCAGCCGTTTGAACGAATCGGTTGAGTTGAGTCAAAGATTCAATGACTCATTCATAAATAACTGCCTTATTCTCGAGTGAATCAGCCGTTTAAACAAATCGGTTGAGTTGAGTCAAAGATTCAATGACTCATTCATAAATAACTGCCTTATTCTCGAGTGAATCAGCCGTTTAAACAAATCGGTTGAGTTGAGTCAAAGATTCAATGACTCATTCATAAATAATTGCCTCATTCTTGAGTGAATCAGCCGTTTAAACAAATCGGTTGAGTTGAGTCAAAGATTCAATGACTCATTCATAAATAACTGCCTTATTCTCGAGTGAATCAGCCGTTTGAACGAATCGGTTGAGTTGAGTCAAAGATTCAATGACTCATTCATAAATAACTGCCTTATTCTTGAGTGATTTAGCTGTTTGAACAAATCGGTTGAGTTGAGTCAAAGATTCAATGACTCGTTCATAAATAACTGCCTTATTCTTGAGTGAATCAGCCGTTTGAACAAATCGGTTGAGTTGAGTCAAAGATTCAATGACTCGTTCATAAACAACTGCCTCATTCTTGAGTGAATCAGCCGTTTGAACAAATCGGTTGAGTTGAGTCAAAGATTCAATGACTCGTTCATAAATAACTGCCTTATTCTTGAGTGAATCAGCCGTTTGAACAAATCGGTTGAGTTGAGTCAAAGATTCAATGACTCGTTCATAAACAACTGCCTTATTCTTGAGTGAATCAGCCGTTTGAACAAATCGGTTGAGTTGAGTCAAAGATTCAATGACTCGTTCATAAACAACTGCCTCATTCTTGAGTGAATCAGCTGTTTGAACGAATTGTTTTAACAAATGATCCGCTCTTTAAAACGGTCACTTGCCGCCAGGGGCTGGCGGTTTAGTTTTGTGTTTAAAAGTCAAATAATTTTTTTCTTGACATTTGTTATTTGTATATTCCAAAAAACATTTAAAGCAATCTCATTACATCATTTAATACAGTTGTAATTTTTAAGTGTAAATGGTTTAATTTGATTGAGAACAGCCCTATAGTGTCTTATTATTCTAATTTAATTTATTGATCAAATTGAAGAATTTAAAATGTAAGAGGAAGGAAATGTTTACTAAGATAATGCTCTCAGTGTAAATATCATAAATGTGCAGATGTAAAGTATGACAAAGCTGATAGATCACTGATGAGAATATTGCTTCAGAATAAATTACATTTACACCACCAAAAAAAAAAAAAAACTTTTTTTCTGGATAAGTGAATGATAGATTCAATCGTCTGAAAGACAAGCACATGACAAGGCTTAATTTCAGGCCCTGCCTTATTGCACGAAAACTGCTCGAGCACTCAGATACATAGAGAATAACGGATATATCAACGTGCCATATAATAGAAAAGCATTGTGTTTTTCAAATGTTTCAAGTCCTCATATTTCCAGCATCATGATTTCTTCATGTTTGTCTAGATATCCGTGGTCTGACCAATGTGACCCAGCTGGAGCAGTTGAACAAGCGTTACTGGTACGTTTGTCAGGATTACACCGAGTACAAGTACCCTCACCAGCCCAAACGCTTTCCCGAGATCATGATGTGTCTGCCAGAGATCCGCTGCATTGCAGGTAAGTCCGGAAGAGACATCATATTGTTCAAGGTATAAACTGCGGTCAAAAACTCAGATGTTCTCCACTCGTTTTTTTTTTTCAGGGAAGTTGGTCAACATCCCTTTGGAGCAGCTCCCCCTGCTGTTTAAGGCAGTATTGCACTCCTGTAAGTCAAGCCTCAGCAACTACAGGACCGGCTCCTCCCCCTGCGTGACAAAGGGCACCGCCCCTGCCAACTAGCCCCGCCTCCCTTTAAAACACCCTCCCCATCTTATTGCACGGGGGCGGGTGTTATATTTGGGGGCACCCTCCTCCTCATCGTCCTCTCATGAATGTGATAAGAAACAATTTTATGCATTTTGTTTAGATTAGTGTTGTTTTTTCTCTCTATTTATTACCAGACAGAGCTGAATGTATGTTGATCCACACTGTGCACATGCTCCTTTTCAAATGAAAATGCACAAAAAGCGCAGTGGATTTCACACGCTTCAGTCCAACTGCGATATGTGACGTGTAACCACTGATCGGATTAGATCTACTGCTTGGTTTTATTTTATACTTCTATTCACTTTCTTTCGGGTGCTGATAGGGACAGATAAGTATGAAAGGAATTGTTTTATTGAAAACTACCTCAGGAAGAAAACCTTTCACGTACTCTCTCTCTCTTTCTTTCTCTCTGTTTCGCGGCTGCTCGGAAGTTAACGTCGACGCTGTGCCTTGAGTTTGAGGGCGTCTTGTCATTTCTGTGCCCTCCAGCACGTGATCAGGAGCTTTTATCTTCCTATGCAAAGCCACGATGGAGAGCGAGATTGTTTACACCAAAGAGAGGTGTATGTTTCACAATCATAGGCTGAGGACGAAGTGAGGATTGTACTTGACAACAGAATATGTGTGTTAGTATTGTTTATGTTGATTTCTTTCTTTTTAATTTTTATGGTTTTGACCAAAGTTTTATGCAAATTTGGAGGGAAGTAAGCCTTGCTCAGCTCACCCTAATTTCTGGGGAGAATAAAAAAATGACTTTCTAACTTAGTATTTTTGTCTAGCTTTCCAGTATAAATATCTACACATTCTTAGATCAAGGTTAGGGTTGTAAAGGGGCTGAAGACTTTCCAAAAAAATCCTGGAAGTTTCCAAAAATTCCAACCCTAATCAAGATACATGTACTTGAGACGCAAAATGACTTCGGATATTTAGTCTTGTTTGCTGAAAAATTTACCAAAATGAAGTGAGTTATTAAGAAAAAATATCTGTCAATGGGGTCATCAACATCAAAATCAACTTGCCCATTGGAGTTTTTTTCTTGTTTTAATCATAAATTCACTTACTTTTGATACATTATCACATTAGAAACTTAATTTGTCGTTTTGCCTTTGATTTAGGAATTTTTGTACTGGAAAACAAGACAAAAAACTAATTAGGAAAACATTTTAACGGTTTAAAATGGCACACTCCACAAGGTTTGCACTCGGTCCGGCAATGAAATGTGGTGTATGGGCTTAATCTGAAATTTTATTGGATTTTAATCGGAACTATTTATCAGCTGAAATTTAGCATTGGAGAGATTCAGTCACCAAATGGTCTCAAATGATCAGGGTTTGCATCAGATTTGTTTGCAATTTTTACAAATTGGGTTGAAAAGGGACTGAAAATGTCCAAGAAATTTCTGGTATATTTACAGAAACTTTCCAAAAACAATCATGGAAAGTTTCCAAAAATCCTGGAAATGACTGGTAAATTTCCAGAAGCTTTCCAAAAGTCTCAGAAAATTTCCAAAAAGATCTTGGAAAGTTTCCAAAAATTCCTGGAAAGTTTCTAAAAGTCCTGGTAATTTCCGTAAAATTTCTAGAATTTTCCGAAAGTTTCTTGAAAATTTCCACCAAAAAAAATCTTAGAAAGTTTCCACAAAATAAATAAAAATCCTGGAAAGTTTCTAAAAGTCCTGATAATTTCGTAAAATTTTCCAAAAAATAATGGAAAGCTTCCAAAAATCCTGGAAATGTCTGGTAAATTTCCAGAAGCTTTCCAAAAGTCTCCAAAAATTTCCAAAAACATCTTGGAAAGTTTCTAAAAGTCCTGGCAATTTCTGAAAATTTCCAAAAAAAATGTGGAAAGCTTCTATAAATCCTGGAAATTTCCGGTAAATTCCCAAAAACAAGTTTCCAAAAATTATGGAAATTTTCTGGAAACTTTGCAACCCTACTCTCAAACTACAATAAAGGGAGAACATGTGTTTCCTCACAGTCTAGTTCAGGCCTGGTCTGCTGCTGGTTCCTCCCTCACATCTGAAACAGGGTAAAGTTACTGTTTTTCCAATTCACTCGCAGATAGAGCAGCGCTGATGTACTTGTAGGTTTAGTAGTTTTTGTAGTATTATTCTGGACATTGTAGGTCCTTGTTAGAAGTTTTCTTTTTATGAGATTGGGAAGGGGGGAGTGTTATTTTGAAGGGTGTTTTGTTTCGGTTTTGAGTATTAGATGCAATGAGTTTTACTGTAAACACAAATCGAGGGAAAAACCATGACTGAGATGCCAGCTAGTCCGCCTATGACAAGCCATCCGATGCCTTGGAGATTTTCGTTGATTCTTTTCTTTTGCCGAGGCTTTTATCAGTGGATGCGCTCATCATTTCAGACATTCCAAACACGTTCGATATGCGTCGAGTAATGTTTACATATTTGCACCAGACAATGACAAAGGGGCTCAAACCAAAGAGGCACGTTCAGCCTGGTAACGGCCCGTCTCAAGTGCAGCTAAACCAACTGTTACCGCTCTGTCCGGATGCCGCTTTGCGTGTCCTTAATCCTAAGCGTTTCATTCGTCGTGTCATCCATCCATCCCCTTCATTTGTTGTCGATTCATTTTGTATGTCATAGATATCGTGAATGTTTTGCTTTAGAGTGTGAGCCAGCTAAACTCAGACTAAACTCCTGATACGGTGGAAGTGTTTGTTACAGGTAGCAACGCCAAAACACGCCGACACTGACTGCGATGCTAGAGTAGTGTGGAACAACCTCACACCATTGTCTTTTGAAATATGAATATCATGTTTCAGCTGTAACAGTTGAACCTGCTGTCAGGCCTGCTTGTTTTGATCGGCCTCGTTCTCTGGAAGAAACTCAGGAATTTGCTTATTTTTGATATAAGCGGTTTTGCCGTTTAAGGGAAGCCTTCGAATCTGGTAGCAGAGCCACACTCCCCAGTCAGGTCTTTTTGGTTTCTTTGCGTATTTTACAAAGCGTCCTCGTTTGTTTCTTTTTACACATTTTTCATTTGAAACTACCTCTTTTGTGTGTCATCATGTTGCGTTCTTTCATTGAGGCAAAGTATTAATCGTTATTTATTGGTTTCAAAGCACCAGTGATCCTGTTTTTTTCTCTTTGTCCGTCTCATATGCCATTCTGGAAACTTCAGAGATTTCAAGAGTGTAGTTTCCACCTGTTCATATTCAGTCATCGCCTCGAAATAATCATAATTTTCTGAATTGTGTGATATGGCCTGATGCTAGCGTCAGATGCTGCTTCACTCTTCAGTGAAGACTGTTTCTCAGTGCAATTATAACATGTGAAATGAACAGTATTATATTCCTAGTTGTAAACACTGTTTGTGGATTGTTTTCATGAAGAATGTATTTTTTTGTCTGTGCGATTTTATTATTATTTCTCGACTGTTTACAAGTTTGTTGTCAGTCCATTGTAATCCTGTGAATGCTTTGACACTTTTCAGCCAATCAGATTTCTTTCACTTGATTGTTACGGGTATCCTGATTGGTTCTTGAAAGACTATCAAAGTGCTGTCGTAGCCGCAGAGCTTATCTCAATCTTATTTCTAACCGTTCTCTTCTGAATTATTCTTGATCCAGTGGGAAGAAACACTGGTGAATGTTGGGGCTTGAGCAAACCATACGGAGCCAGGCGAGAGCTTTGGAAACATGGGTGATTATCTCAGGGAACAGACGCGCTCCTGAAAACCCCACATCAACACTCGCACATGCTACGTGAAGTTTGTGTTTTTGGGAGTGACGTCTGAGGTGCTTTTCCTAACCCGTGTCACGAAGCTCTTCTTCTGCTCCTCTGACTTTTACTACCTGTGAAGAATGTGACCCATATGTGTTATAAAAGCATGTTTAGAATGTTTTAGGACTTGAAACCAAATAAATGTGAATCTTATGCAACTGTGAAACCACGTCTTGTCATGTTTTGTTGTTCGGCATCGCAACATGAACCGTAGAGAACTAAAATGTTAAGCTCATTTAAACACATCAGACTGGTCCCATATCAGAGGTCTTGATGTTGACTTTATCTGTTGAACTAATATTGAAGTCATAATAGGTTCTTTATTTGTCTTATGTATTAGGGTTGGGCGATGTCCCCTAAATTGGCAGTTGACGATGTTTACAGTAAAACATCGCGATGGACGATGATACCGTCTTTTTTTTTGTTTGTTTTTTAAATAAAAAAAATAATGTACTATATCTGTATTTTACTATCTCTTTACATGAATACTATTTTCTATTTCGTTATTTTGCTAACCCAAATAAGGACTCACCTTGTTTAGGTTGCACGTGAGGGGAAACAAAGTAAAGAGTTGTGCACCTTTTATTTTAATATAGGCTACCTCCTTACATAAATACTATTTTCTATTTAAAACTATAATTTCGTTATTATCCCCGTGTTTTGTAAGTGAATGCTGTTGTACGTGAATATATTACCAGAAGCACAAAGCTTTGTTTTCAAAGGAAATAAATTCGCACATCTCAGCCATGAAAACATATGGATTCATGCCGAATGAGAGAGGGAGGCTGAGCCCAATTAAAGATTTGCCAGCTTTTCAAATATATTTCCCTGATTTTCCGATTTCCATGAACTTTAACAATAGGCATAACCAAAAGGCTAACAGTCCATTTTATACTGGACATCACGTTTCTTTTCATAAATCTTCACTCGCGTCACACTGATTTTCACAGGGAATTGTAAACGTTTTTTCCTTTCGTTTGCTAATTAAGTCTATTATAGCCACCCATTCACATGCTTTACTGTGGTCAAGTAAAAAAAAACAATGTAGGACGAATACCTTTTTACTTCAAATTTTATTTAACACAGTTTGCTCTTGTTATTAGACTTGGCGCGTCAAGTTTATTTGAATAGCGCAATCCACGCACACACACACAGCGCCGATTTTAATTTCGTTTTCTCTGGCAGTGCATAATCAAACAGCCTAAATGTCTTGACCCTGTGGAAGATAAAATTCGCTCTTCAGACGTTTTACAACACATGTTGCTTTTGCAATGGTGGCGCTCCATCGTGATGTCGGTCAGCCGATGGACGATGGTATCGTCCGGCACAACCCTATTATATATTGCCAAAAGTGTTGGGACGCCCCTCCCAATCCCAGAGTTCAGGTGTTCGATCCCTTCATGGCCACAGGTGTATAAATCAAGCACTAGGCATGCAGATGCTTCTACACACATTTGTGAGAGAATGGCTCGCTCTCAGGAGCTCAGTGAACTCAAGCGTGGGACCGGGATAGGTTGCCACCTGTGCAATAAGGCCATTCCTGACATTTCCTCACTACTAAATATTCCACGCTCAACTGTTAGTGGGATTATAACAAAGAGGAAGCGATTGGGAACAACAGCAACTCAGCCACGAAGTGAAATCCCAGAGCGGGGTCAGCGCATGCTGAGGTCACAGTGCGCTGAAGTTTCTGTAGAGTCAATCGCTCCAGACCTCCAAACTCCTGTGGCCTTCAGATGAGCTCAGGAACAGTGCGGAGAGAGCTTCATGGAATGGGTTTCCATGGCGAGCAGCTCATCAAGCCTTACATCACCAAGAGCAATGCAAAGCGTGGGATGCAGTGGGGTAAAGCACGCCACCACTGGACTCTAGAGCAGTGAGACGTGTTCTCTGAGTGACCAATCACGCTTCTCTGTCTGCCCATCCCATGGGCGAGTCTGGGTTTGGCGGTTGCCAGAGGCAGGACTTGGCTGACTGCATTGTGCCAAGTGTAAAGTTTGGTGGAGGGGGGATTATGGGGTGGGGTTGTTTTTCAGGGCTTGGTCTCTTAGTTCCAGTGAAAGGAACTCTTAATGCTTCACCAAGACATTTTGGACAATTTCATGCTCCCAACATTGTGGGATCAGTTTGGGGACGGCCCCTTCCTGTCCCAACATGACTGCGCTCCAGTGCACAAAGCGTCGCTCCATAAACACATGGATGAGCGAGTTTGGTGTGGAGGAACTTTTAACAAATTTGAATCAATAAATTTTGAGCTCAACCCTGTTACAAAAACATTACATTCCTTAACACTCTTTAACTAACCCTAACCCAAAATATTACTGATTTAATCATTATTAAATTAATAATTTGGTCCTTTGTTATGGCAAGTTTGGATGAATAGTAAATAATCTTATTCTATTTTAATAATTCAACCCTGTTATCAAGTCACTGAAGAATGGTCAAACTAATGTTTTTTTATTTTAATAACATCCCAAACATAATTTTCACATAAATAATTAGACATAATTTTCAACCATGTTGTTTTGGCTGACATAGCTTTTGTATTTCATTTCTTTAATTTTATACATTTATAAATATTGGTACAATTTTGATCAAATTTCAATATTCAATTAATGTGAGAAAATAAAATCACATAAATGAGGGTTTATACTGAGTTTAGATTATAACACTCAAAAAAAGTACAAAGTAAAATTCCATTACATTGAATTGAACAGTCCTTATATTATTTATATTATGAATAAAGCATTTTAAATGGGTAAAACATTTTGTATACATTTTGGAACAAAAGAATGGACCATTAAGTTCAGTTCAGTTTTTATTTTTAATTTATTTTTTTTGTATGTATGAATGCGAATCACATAAACTAATATGATTTCCTATATTCATTTAAATGTATACAACATATTTTAAGTTCTATTTTTTTTACTCATTTAAAATTCTTCATTCATAATATAAATAGGATTATTCAATTGAATTTTATGGAATTTTACTATACAACAAAAATTCATAAATCTTGAAAAAAATATTTTTTTTGTTTAACATGTTTGCGAACTTGCAGACCTCATATAACATGAGAGCAACACAAAAAAGCTC
>CM040928.1:37046890-37269390 GCA_023029165.1 Gobiocypris rarus | reverse complement strand
CTGAAGTCTCACAGCAGCCAATCACAGCAGAGGCGTTTAAACTGTAGTCTCACAGCAGCCAATCACAGCAGTGGGCGTTTACACTGAAGTCTCACAGCAGCCAATCACAGCAGTGGGCGTTTACACTGAAGTCTCACAGCAGCCAATCACAGCAGAGGGCGTTTAAACTGTAGTCTCACAGCAGCCAATCACAGCAGTGGGCGTTTACACTGTAGTCTCACAGCAGCCAATCACAGCAGTGGGCGTTTACACTGTAGTCTCACAGCAGCCAATCACAGCAGTGGGCGTTTACACTGAAGTCTCACAGCAGCCAATCACAGCAGAGGCGTTTAAACTGTAGTCTCACAGCAGCCAATCACAGCAGTGGGCGTTTACACTGAAGTCTCACAGCAGCCAATCACAGCAGAGGCGTTTAAACTGTAGTCTCACAGCAGCCAATCACAGCAGTGGGCTTTTGAAGTCTCACAGCAGCCAATCACAGCAGTGGCGTTTACACTGAAGTCTCACAGCAGCCAATCACAGCAGTGGGTGTTTACACTGAAGTCTCACAGCAGCCAATCACAGCAGTGGGCGTTTACACTGTAGTCTCACAGCGGCCAATCACAGCAGTGGGCGTTTACACTGTAGTCTCACAGCAGCCAATCACAGCAGTGGGTGTTTACACTGAAGTCTCACAGCAGCCAATCACAGCAGTGGGCGTTTACACTGAAGTCTCACAGCAGCCAATCACAGCAGTGGGCGTTTACACTGTAGTCTCACAGCAGCCAATCACAGCAGTGGATGTTTACACTGAAGTCTCACAGCAGCCAATCACAGCAGAGGCGTTTAAACTGTAGTCTCACAGCAGCCAATCACAGCAGTGGGCGTTTACACTGAAGTCTCACAGCAGCCAATCACAGCAGTGGGCGTTTACACTGAAGTCTCACAGCAGCCAATCACAGCAGAGGCGTTTAAACTGTAGTCTCACAGCAGCCAATCACAGCAGTGGGCGTTTACACTGAAGTCTCACAGCAGCCAATCACAGCAGTGGGCGTTTACACTGAAGTCTCACAGCAGCCAATCACAGCAGTGGGCGTTTACACTGAAGTCTCACAGCAGCCAATCACAGCAGTGGGTGTTTACACTGAAGTCTCACAGCAGCCAATCACAGCAGTGGGCGTTTACACTGTAGTCTCACAGCAGCCAATCACAGCAGTGGGTGTTTACACTGAAGTCTCACAGCAGCCAATCACAGCAGTGGGCGTTTACACTGAAGTCTCACAGCAGCCAATCACAGCAGTGGGCGTTTACACTGTAGTCTCACAGCAGCCAATCACAGCAGTGGGCGTTTACACTGAAGTCTCACAGCAGCCAATCACAGCAGAGGCGTTTAAACTGTAGTCTCACAGCAGCCAATCACAGCAGTGGGCGTTTACACTGAAGTCTCACAGCAGCCAATCACAGCAGTGGGCGTTTACACTGAAGTCTCACAGCAGCCAATCACAGCAGAGGCGTTTAAACTGTAGTCTCACAGCAGCCAATCACAGCAGTGGGCGTTTACACTGAAGTCTCACAGCAGCCAATCACAGCAGTGGGCGTTTACACTGAAGTCTCACAGCAGCCAATCACAGCAGTGGGCGTTTACACTGAAGTCTCACAGCAGCCAATCACAGCAGTGGGTGTTTACACTGAAGTCTCACAGCAGCCAATCACAGCAGTGGCGTTTACACTGTAGTCTCACAGCAGCCAATCACAGCAGTGGGCGTTTACACTGAAGTCTCACAGCAGCCAATCACAGCAGTGGGCGTTTACACTGTAGTCTCACAGCAGCCAATCACAGCAGTGGGCGTTTACACTGAAGTCTCACAGCAGCCAAGGGGATCGTGTTTTTTGTGTGTGCACATGCAGGATTTCTGAGATTCACTGCATGTGGGTTCTCAGCTCTGAAGGACAGTTTTTGTTTCAATCCTATAGAGCAATGAGAAGAGATTTGTTTTCAATGAGAAGAGATTTCATTTCTGAGAAATCTCCAGCTAGAAGGTTTTTCCCAAGAAGCTGAATAGACAGATATGGCATTAAAAATAACTGTGTGCCTGGTCTAATGTGCAGAGAGCAGATGTTTGAAATCCTTTCACTTCGCTGGTGTTATAGTCGGAGAGTATTCGCTTCCACTGAGAGGAATGGGCGTGTCCTCGAGATGACTGGATATGATTTGTTATGATTGGATATGATCGCGCTATGATTGGATATGATTGGTTGTGATTGGATATGATTGGTTATGATTGGATATGATCGGTTATGATTGGATATGATCGCACTATGATTGGATATAATTGGTTATGATTGGATATGATCGGTTATGATTGGATACGATCGCGCTATGATTGGATATGATTGGTTATGATTGGATATGATCGGTTATGATTGGATACGATCGCGCTATGATTGGATATGATTGTTTATGATTGGATATGATCACGCTATGATTGGATATGATCGGTTATGATTGGCTACGATCGTGCTATGATTGGATATGATTGGTTATGATTGGATATGATTGGTTATGATTGGATATTACTGGTTATGATTGGATATAATCGCACTTTGATTGGATATGATCGGTTATGATTGGATATGATCGGATATGATCGCACTATGATTGGATATTATCATGGTATGATTGGATATGATCGGTTATGATTGGATATGATCCGATATGATCGCACTATGATTGGATATGATCATGGTATGATTGGATATGATCGGTTATGATTGGATATGATCGGATATGATCGGACTATGATTGAATATAATCATGGTATGATTGGATATGATCGGATATGATCGCATATGATCGCACTATGATTGGATATGATCATGGTATGATTGGATATGATCGGTTATGATTGGATATGATCGGATATGATCGCACTATGATTGGATATGATCATGGTATGATTGGTTATGATCAGTTATGATTGGATATGATCGGATATGATCGCACTATGATTGGAAATAATCATGGTATGATTGGATATAATCGCACTATGATTGGATATGATTGGTTATGATTGGATATGATCGGATATGATTGCACTATGATTGGATATGATCATGGTATGATTGGATATAATCGCACTATGATTGGATATGATTGGTTATGATTGGATATGATCACGGTATGATTGGATATGATTGGTTATGATTGGATATGATCACGGTATGATTGGATATGATTGGTTATGATCGGATATGATCGCACTTTGATTGGATATAATCATGGTATGATTGGATATGATTGGTTATGATTGGATATGATCGCGCTATGATTGGATATGATCGGATATGATTGCACTTTGATTGGATATAATCATGGTATGATTGGATATAATCGCACTATGATTGGATATGATCGGTTATGATTGGATTTGATCGGTTATGATTGGATATGATCGGATATGATCGCACTATGATTGGATATGATCAAGGTATGATTTGATATGATTGGTTATGATTGGATATGATCAAAGTATGATTGGATATGATCACAGTATGATTGGATATGATCGCAATATGATTGGATATCACGTGTTATGATTGGATATGATCGGATATGATCACACTATGATTGGATATGATCACGGTATGATTGGATATGATTGGTTATGATTGGATATGATCGGATATGATCACACTATGATTGGATATGATCACGGTATGATTGGATATGATTGGTTATGATTGGATATGATCGCACTATGATTGGATATAATCATGGTATGATTGGATATAATCACACTATGATTGGATATGATCGGTTATGATTGGATATGATCGGTTATGATTGGATATGATCGCTATGATTGGATATAATCATGGTATGATTGGATATAATCGCACTATGATTGGATATGATCGGTTATGATTGGATTTGATCGGTTATGATTGGATATGATCGGATATGATCGCACTATGATTGGATATGATCACGGTATGATTGGATATGATTGGTTATGATTGGATATGATCACGGTATGATTGGATATGATCACAGTATGATTGGATATGATCACGGTATGATTGGATATGATCGCAATATGATTGGATATCACCTGTTATGATTGGATATGATCGGATATGATCACACTATGATTGGATATGATCATGGTATGATTGGATATGATTGGTTATGATTGGATATGATCACGGTATGATTGGATATGATCACAGTATGATTGGATATGATCACGGTATGATTGGATATGATCGCAATATGATTGGATATCACCTGTTATGATTGGATATGCTCGGTTTGTGCGATAAATTACGTGTTCTTGGACATTTTTTATCATCATCAATGTCACAACATGGCTTTGTTTTGCTGTTGTGATGTTTCCAAATTATGGAAAGTCCCTGTGTGTTTCAGATTGGATGTGAATTGCCATTGTCTTTGTCTTTGATAGCTCGGTCAGTGTGTGATCTGGACGCGTATGGAGGCCCTGTTTTAATCTCAGAAATCACTTTATTATATTGTTTTGAATTTTTCATTGTCATGTAGTCTGACTTACATTTATGAAGCAATTACTTCTGTCCATGTTATTGTTACAATACTGGGTGCAGATGAAACTCACGAAGGCAAAGGAGAACAGGAAACAGGTATTTAATAATCAAACTCACAGGCACACTCTGAAGCACCAGCATACATGTACGTCAAGGGACAAACACTGAGGGGAAACTGAGAACTAAATACACAGAGCAAACACGGTGATGACTAGACTAATTATCAAGACACAGCTGGGACAAATGAACTCATAATGATGGTGACCATGGGAAAGAAGTGGCGGGAAAAATGAACAAAGGAACAAACTCAAAGACAAGCAAAGACTAGACATGTAACAGTTATAACATTTATGTAATGTTTATGTAGCCTACAAGAGGACAAATAAAACACTAAGAAATGATGACAAACTCCGCGTCCATTTTCAGGATAAATTTTTTTTAAAAGAATGTCTTAAAGCAGGCACTAATTTACACCTTAATCTTTAATGTAATTATGTGTTAAATTAAGTGTTAAATGTCCAAATATTTCAGTTATATACAAAACAAATGAATGATGTTTAATTATTCACTTAATAGGCTATAATAATTTATTAATTAACAGTTAATCGAGTGTAAGAAATTACGTTCAATTGTGTTTTTGTATACATTATATAGTAAGCTGTGTGTATTTGAAATTAATATCATGTGTATATACATAGAATAATCATTAACTGACAGTTTGGGGAGACATGATTTCGAGGGAGGACCCGATTTATCATGACACCGGCTGCCTCTGTGTTCTTTAAAGTTATGCTAGGCAATTTTTGGAGAGGCTAGCAATAGTGAGCTAGCCTTCAAAGTATAAGATCCCACGGAATGCAATGTTTGGATGAACATTTTATGGAACATTTCATGAGGCCTAGGCTTGACTCTAAAATGAAATACAGCTTTAATAAAATATTAAATATATATATATTTTTTTATTATATTCAATGGGAAAAATGGTCATAATTATTTCATAAATATTAATAATAAATCATAAAATTATCTCAAAACACCAAAAAAGAAAAGAAAAAATATTATTGAACAAAAATATATTTCATTGATTTTACTCAAATCTTTTTTTATCTTAATCCCGCCGTCCGGGTCATTTTTGACCCGAAGGTCCTGAGTGTGACCCATAAATGAAGAACCGCAGAGGGTTAAATGATACACCGCTTTAGCATGACGCAGTCGGTCAGAGGACAGAGGAGAGCCAATGGCAATTTACGATCAAAGCTGACGTAAGGGGCGGCAATTTTTTAAAATTGATGTGTGCATGATCTTCTGCAGGTGAATATGGACAAACCCAGCAATTGGGTTGTTTTAACCAAGCGGTTGGGTTAAATAATTCCTTAAAACCCGTCTCGTCATACCCAAAATTTAGAATATTCCCATCTAATATGATTTATGACCTGCAAGGTTGCCAGAGTAATAATTATACACTGTTAATAATAGGCCAGAGGAGAACTGGCACCCCGACTGAGTCTGGTTTCTCCCAAGGTTTATTTTTCTCCATCATGCCCTGATGGAGTTTTGGTTCCTGCCACTGTCGCCTTTGGCTTGGCTTGCTCAGTTGGGGACACTCAAATTATGATCCAAGTTACTCAACTAAATATACAAATAGAATTTATTAATTTGGTCATATATAATTCTATAAACTATCCAAATTAAACTAGCCAAATCAAATTTTGTTGCAATGTTGTCCTGTTTACCACTGTGAAGCTGCTTTGAAACAATCGTCATTGTAAAAGCGCTATATAAATAAATTTGATTGATTGATTGATTGATTAAAACAACCCAATTGTTGGGTTTGTCCATTTTCAACCCAAATTTGGTTGTTTTTAACCCAGCGTTGGAATATTTGTACTTTTTGAATAAATTATGCCTGTAAGGCAAGGCAAGGCAAGTTTATTCATATAGCACATTTCATACACAATGGCAATTCAAAGTGCTTTACATAGAAAATGAAATTAAAACAGTGATAACATATACATAAGAAATAAGAATACCACATGTAAGAATTAAAAATAAAAACAGGATAATTAATCAGTGGGACGTCTAGTGGCACACAGTGCTCATTCAGTAAATGCACAGCTGGACTGATGCGTTTTGAGTCTAGATTTGTAGTCGTATCTGCTTGTTATATCCTGTGTTTCATATCATATAATACACACATGGGTAGGATTAGGGATGGGATGGGGTTGGGTTACATGTTTAAACGTGTCTAAATAGTGTAAATAAAATAAATATAAATAAAATGATGCTGTCTTATTAAATTGAGAATCACACTCCAACATGTCCTAATGGCATAATCATAACACAATAAAACTTTATCATGATGATAATGTTCCCATGCCCAACGCGTCTGTGTATGATGCCAAAGGTTTCTCATTGAAATGAACGGAGCACCTACACATGGAAAGATTACGCCTAGGGTTTCCTTTAGCATCTTCAGTGTGACGCAGAAGGCACTTGACCAAGCTTCAGATTTCGATGCCTTGGGAGTGAGAACGGGCTGATTTTACTGACCTGCCTGCACTGACATCAATGTATGAGAATTGAACTGAGCTGTTCAATTGTGTATAGATAAATCAAGTAAATTAATAACTAATTTACTTTGTAAAAGTAAGTGTTGATTCATTACATCAGCACTGAATCAACACTTGCTTAAGCTGGACGATGACGTTGTTTTCTTCTAGTGCTGCCGTCCAGCCAAAACAAACGTTGTTGCATTATTTCCCCTTATCACTGTAAAGCTGCTTTGAAACAATCTGTATTATAAAAGCTTGGTATAGATAAAGGTGACCTGACTTTGTGTGACTGAAATTTGTTCAGTCTCAGTTGCTGAATCTTTTTTTAAGTTCATACAAATATTTACATGTTAAGAAATTTGCTGGATTAAAAAAAAAAGCAGTTCAAAGTGAAAATTAAATTTTGGATTCTTTCAAACCATTACAAACAAGTGACAAAAAAGTAGGTTGTTTTTCCAAATGATGTTCACCTACACAGTGCAATATTTAGTCAAAGAACAGACAACATGATGCTTTATTACAGCCCTAAGGGCGGAGGGCCCTGTTGTTTTCTCTGGGTACTTTTGGGTCCATTAACATGCTCAAAAACACATTGGAATCATCAAGTTGGCATCGGGGAACGAGTGTGTGTATGTGTGTGTGTGTGTGTGTGTGTGTGTGTGGGTCTTTTCATAGACATATGCCAGCCTAACAGGAATTCAGCTATTATGGGTTTTTTGAAAAACGCATGCTCTGGCATTTGATTTACTCCTCCTAAGCGCTTCACCCGATCGCCACCAAACTCGGTCAGCGTGAAGTCAAGACATTCAAGAGGCTAAATTACAAGCGGATTTTTGATATCTTGAACTGTGTTGCCATGGCCAGGGATTAAAGTAATGACAAAAATGGAAACCGAAAGAGTCTAATTTCTTGTAAATAATAAATTATACACCATTTATTTCTATATAAAATAAAACCAATTTAAATATATATATATATATAATTATTATATTATGTGCAAGTTAAACATATGCAGATTTCTGCTATCTGGTTGAAAGAAAAATAAAATAAAATGTAACTCAGGGTTGAGAAAGCCTTGATGATGCTGAGAACAGTTTTCAGACTTTTATTAGCTATTGCATTTGGATATATATATTTTTAGACATTTTCAAAGACCACTTTCACAGTCACAGTCACAGTCACAGGTTTGGTTTTAAAAAGGTTTTTTTAAATGTTGAATTTTCTGACTCGACTAACTGGTAAACATTCTGCAACTTATCCTTTGATCTTACTCTGCATCTCTCTCTCTCTCTCTCTCTCTCTCTCTCTCTCTCTCTCTCTCTGTCTCTCTGTCTCTCTCTCTGTCTCTCTCTCTGTCTCTCTCTCTCTCTCTCTCTCTCTCTCTCTGTCTCTCTCTCTGTCTCTCTCTCTGTCTCTCTCTCTCTCTCTCTCTCTCTCTCTCTCTGTCTCTCTCTCTCTCTCTCTGTCTCTCTCTCTGTCTCTCTCTCTGTCTCTCTCTGTCTCTCTGTCTCTCTCTCTGTCTCTCTCTCTGTCTCTCTCTCTCTCTCTCTCTCTCTCTCTCTCTCTCTCTCTCTCTCTCTGTCTCTCTCTCTGTCTCTCTCTCTCTCTCTCTCTCTCTCTCTCTCTCTCTGTCTCTCTGTCTCTCTCTCTGTCTCTCTCTCTGTCTCTCTCTCTCTCTCTCTCTCTCTCTCTCTGTCTCTCTCTCTCTCTCTCTCTCTCTCTGTCTCTCTCTCTGTCTCTCTCTCTGTCTCTCTCTCTCTCTCTCTCTCTCTCTCTGTCTCTCTCTCTCTCTCTCTGTCTCTCTCTCTGTCTCTCTCTCTGTCTCTCTGTCTCTCTCTCTCTCTCTCTGTCTCTCTCTCTGTCTCTCTCTCTGTCTCTCTCTCTCTCTCTCTCTGTCTCTCTCTCTGTCTCTCTCTCTGTCTCTCTCTCTCTCTCTCTCTCTCTCTCTCTCTCTCTCTCTGTCTCTCTCTCTCTCTCTCTCTCTCTCTCTCTCTCTCTCTCTCTCTCTCTCTCTCTCTCTCTCTCTGTCTCTCTCTCTGTCTCTCTCTCTCTCTCTCTCTCTCTCTCTCTCTCTCTCTCTCTCTCTGTCTCTCTCTCTCTCTCTCTCTCTCTCTCTCTCTCTCTGTCTCTCTCTCTCTCTCTCTCTCTCTCTCTGTCTCTCTCTCTCTCTCTCTCTCTCTCTCTCTCTCTCTCTCTCTCTCTCTCTCTCTGTCTCTCTCTCTCTCTCTCTCTCTCTCTCTCTCTCTCTCTCTCTCTGTCTCTCTCTCTGTCTCTCTTTCTCTCTCTCTCTCTCTCTCTCTCTCTCTCTGTCTCTCTCTCTCTCTCTCTCTCTCTCTCTCTCTCTCTCTCTGTCTCTCTCTCTCTCTCTCTCTCTCTCTCTCTCTCTCTCTCTCTCTCTCTCTCTCTCTCTCTCTCTCTCTCTCTCTCTGTCTCTCTCTGTCTCTCTCTCTCTCTCTCTCTCTCTCTGTCTCTCTCTCTGTCTCTCTCTCTCTCTCTGTCTCTCTCTCTCTCTCTCTCTCTCTGTCTCTCTCTCTCTCTGTCTCTCTCTCTCTCTCTCTCTCTCTCTGTCTCTCTCTCTCTCTCTCTCTCTCTCTCTCTCTCTGTCTCTCTCTCTCTCTCTGTCTCTCTCTCTCTCTCTCTCTCTCTCTCTCTCTAGAGTTTAACCCATTCATTGCACTTCTGCATTAATAGATAATAAATCTCAGGTTTCTCTTTTCTATCAATTTGAATAACAAAATAAAGGCACAGATTCAGTTATTTTTGAGTGCACTGACAACATAGATTTATATAATTAGTTTAATAATTAGCTTAATAAAAAATGCCGCTGAAATTCGGCCTGTCATCGCTGTTTGCTGACTATATATATACATATACATATTTTTTATTGTTTTCTCTCTCTTCACTTGTATTGTTCTTTATCTCCCATTCTCTAAACTGCTGAGCAGCGCTCTATATTGGACTGTTATTAAACTATATACTATTGTAGACCCATCTTAAAAGGGATAGTTCATTCAAAAATACAAATTCTGTGACCGCCATGTTGTTTCAAAGTTGTGAGACTTTCATTCTTCTGTTTTTTGTACATACAGCGCCAAGCCCCAGCGTTTGTTTGGTTCCCAATTTTTCTTCCCAATGTCTTCTTTTGTGTTTCACAGGTCAGCATGATGATAGATTTGGGGTGGATTATCACTTTAATCTATAATATACCTACTATAGTATAGTTAAAGGCTATTCCCAACCAGGGGAGTATGGAAAGATTTTGTATGTTGAAAAATATATGACAAATAAAAATAAGTGTGCACTTGTGACTCTTCATGATAGGTTATCCAGTAACATATGAGAAAACAGGAAAACATTTGTAGTTTGGTGTTGATAAAGGGCTCGTGAGCCTTACTGTGCAGGCAGGACTACAAAATAATCAAGAAATGAAGGATTACTCAGAATAGGTTAGCTTATATGCTTTTTATTAGTCCACAGATACATTTCAGGAATTGTTGTCAACATTGAAACTTTTTAAAATAATCCATTATACAGTAGCGTGCACTAATATTTTCAGTTCCTAACCCAACAGGAATATATCCTGAATATTCACGAAGATGCCACCCAATGGAACCGAACATTTCAGGAACTCAATATACACTCTAAAAAAATTCTGTGTTCAAAATAATCTAACTTGGGTTAAATATGGACAAACCCAGCAATATTTTTTTAGCAAACATTTAACCCAACCGCTGGGTTAAAACAACCCATAAACTGGGTTAAAACAACCCAATTGCTGGGTTTGTCCAGCTTTAAACAACTACATTCTCGCCTGAAAAAGTCTTAAAACTACCTTTTGTGACAAAATAACAGTAGTATTTTTAAATTACTCTGGGTTTCACATCCGTCACGTGACAGCAGCAAGCCGGCTCCTGATTGGTTAATGCAGAGCGAACAGACACCAAAGTTCAGATTTTTCAACTCGGGCATCAGACGCGAATTCGCTTCAAACGCGTGAATGCACAAAAAGCACCACTCAAGCATACCGTGCTAGACGCTCAATTTTCGTCAAATTTGCGCCATTCACGCAAACTGGACGCGCGAATGAGGCGAAATCGTGTCCACCGCGCCGCACTAAACCGTCTATCGCGCCGCAGGACCTCCATACTCACGTCAACACGCCTTTCCATTGACTTAACATGGAAATCATTCGCTCCAGGCGCTGTATTCACGTTTGGTGTGAAGGCAGCATTAGGCCCCGTCCACACGAAGCCATTGCTTTCCCTATCTGATCTTTTTTTTCCTCTCGTCTCAAGAAATATCTGCGTACACACGAAACCACTGAAACCGACTCAAAGTGATGTAGTGTACATGCCAGGCCAGTGTGTGGCGCTGTAATTCTGCCACAGAAATACACTAAAAACAGAGAAGAAGAGGTACAGCAATGGTAGGAAGTGAGGCAAAATCTCACGATAAAATAAAAATAAATACACATGCTACTTGCCAGATTGTGTTTTATTAACGCCTACACCTACTTCAACCCGTAACCTACCCTTACAATAATGCAAATACAGTAATTAAATGATGCAATATTGATGTGCACATGCCCAGTGAACGTAACTGTATCCCTTCCAGTCTTTACCGCGCGGGACGTGGTGTGATGACATCACCGTTTCACAAAATATATGGATTGGCTGTACACAATAAAACGCAAGGGTGCTCAGATTTATCCACTTTATCCACCCGGTTAAATAAAATATTGGTTTCATGCTCCCAAAACGCCGTATCCGTGTGGACGAAACGCTGATAGGATGCAAAATGTTTACGTATACAGCTAAACGCGTCTCCGTGTGGGCGGGGCATTATTTGAACACTTTAACACAGGTCTCCAAGGGGAGTTAATGTAACACTGAGTTTTTGCTGTGCATATAATCAAACTCTCTATTATAACAGTGTAAAAAGCAAAAGCGGTGCAAACATAAACACATCACTATGATCAGATGCTTTCTGAACTGCTGTTTTCTCACCGCTATCATTGTTGTGTGTTTATTTTGTCAATGAGAGGAAAATGTGCAGGACATATTCACATATTCATCTAACCATCGCTCTCAGCAGCGTGGACGGCGTTGGGATGGTCATTAACAGTATTTCAGACAGGTCCACTCACGTCAAAAATACCATAGACAAACTTTTAGTCAACTTTTTATTGACATATTTGCATAAATTTTACATCTGTTCTAAATTCCCCATCCTTTTCATGAGCTCCATGAAAAGCCAAGACAGGGAACAGACAACCTTCTGGGGACAACCTCCCAAATTTTTAATCTAGGAGGGCATCATAAATCCCCCATTTAGAACAGAATCATTGACACAATATGACATTGATTAAGTTAACCACAGTTAAAGGAGGAGCTGGGGAGGAGGTGGGTTGCAAAGCAGCGTGCAGCAGAAACAGACAAGCAGGCAGATTGAACTGAAGCTACGCTTAAGTAGCTACGCTTAAGTCTCCCTGTGTGAGAGTTGCCAATTGAGAATCGGATCAGCTGATTGGGCGGGGTTAGAATTTTCCCAATCAGCTGATAGCAGAGCTTGAATACATGGCCTGCCTGAATTAACGCAGATGCTTGATTTCACTGCAAAAAAGTATTTCCAACTTCTTTTACTTTTGACCAAAGAACGAACTTCGACGTGAGTATACCAGGGTCTTGAATCACGTTCAGTCTCTTGTGCGTTATGTGTGCACGAGCATGAGCAAAACGCTTCTTCTGCAGTTCACATAACGGCCACCGGTGTCGCTAATAACAAGGGATTCTGAATTCTACATAGATAGCCCTTTTATTTAGCCTAAATATTTATTATGAGAACTGGCCATGTTGCTGTTGTCTTTTATGGAGACAACACACTGCATTCAATGTGAGTATGTTTATGAATCATACGGAGCACTGGGCTTTGATATGAGTGTTTTGCTAATGCATCTTATCATTGGAGTAGAGACGTGGCACAATAGTCATCCTGCCGCAGAGACAAAACAGTCTTAATGTCTCGACACGTCTTCATTCATACTGCCGGTCATTTTCTGATAGCTCTGACCTGCCTGGTGAACTCAGCAAATGATGTCTGTCTTCATTTATCCACCTGCCTATTGCACAGTATATTTTGTTTGAATAAATTATGGCAGAATTAAACATTTTGGGTGATCTATCCCTTTAAATATATTAATATTATAGTTTATCATTTTTAAGCAATTGGTGTAATTGTAAAAACTTCCACCTTCAGCTCATGGTTCACGTGTCTTTTTCTGTCCGGTAAAAGTGGAAAATTTCTTTTTTAATAAATGAAAGATAAGAACTTTTATATTGTTAGTAATATTTCAATCATTACCTAATTATCCATACATTTTTTAAAAATTGTTTTATCATGTTTAAATGAGAGGCCTATGAGGCTTTTGAGGAAGGTTTATTTGTGCATCTGTCAATCATCATTGCTTTAACTACATGAAATAAATACTATAGTATATTACAGTAAAATGACTCTATTAAATACTATAGTGTTTTTGAACCATACTGTAGTAAAGATACTACAGTAAATAAACACAGTGTAGTAAATACTGTAATATACTACAATTTACTGTAGTATATTTACTAAAGTATGGTTCAAAAACACTATAGTATTTAATAGAGTCATTTTACTGTAACTTTACTATAATATACTAGTATTATAAAGTAAAAGTAAAGTAAATTAGTATTGCTTTGATCATAAAAAAAATCATTTAAATATAATTTTACCAAGGCAGATAAAGAGAGATGACTGATATTTATATGCATTTTATGTAAGTATAATCAGTTATAAAGATCTCACTGATTGACATTACAAGCGATACATTTTGCCCATATAAATATCAGCATCTGCAGCCAAATTGCATATTTGTGCTCAGTTCGTGTCTCTGAATAAAATGAAGCTGATTTTCCTCCATATTCTCACAATATCATACTATATGAGACATAAAAGCCTGATGTATCAACTATGATACTCAACAAAAACACATATGCAACCAATTTTTTTTAGGTTTAATAAACTGTTCTATTTCAAAAAATGTATCATATCAATCTATGCACTTTCTAAACTCAACAAGCGCAGTCGTGGTAAGAGTAAAGGAGAGTTTTTGACCTCTGACCTCTCTGACCATGTCCTGTTTGGGTTATCATGGGCCAATTCTTGGTTGTCAGCATTTGCATGAGTGGCCAGCTCGTGGTCGGGGGTGCAGGGCACGTAACTCTTTTCTCAAGGCCAATCGACAAGCTACGGCCAAACGACATCCCTCTTCCGCGTCTCCTCCTCCTCCTCTGTTTTGTAGATGAGCCCCTCTCATATCTGGCCTTCACAACGACACCCCTCCTCAAGGCTGAGGATGTGCGGCCCACATTCAGCTCCTATGCAACCCAGAAATAATGTATTACTGCCAAGTGTGTGTGTGATGGTGCAATCATAATGGTGTAGTGTGTAAACTGTGTGGAAGGGAGTGAATATAATTTAGTGTTTTTGTCTATCATCTTATGTTTCCGCTCAAGGTCACACTACGCTAAACAGGGAAAGCTATATTACCTGGTCGTTTGCAATACATCCACCGTTCATTGCTGAATATCGTGTCGTCAGCTTCAGCCAACATCACATAATCAGCCGGTTTGAAAGAGGTTTGGTGGGTTCGTCTTGTGGTGGGAGCTGCGGGTCGCAGGGTCTCCGTCACAGCTGGTCCACCGCTGTTTCTTATCTGTCATAACACAAAATTATAAAAAGACATGGACTTTGATGTGAGTATCTGCATGATTTCAGAGCTCGGGTGCTAATGCTTCAGACTATTTTAAGTCTTTTAAAGGAAGCATATTTTAAAGATGATGAAAAGGAGATTTCGGCCAATCACCAAAGGTGTGTAGTCAGCTATTGTATCCGTTAGTGCTCTTCTTCTGCTCTTGAGTCTATGGCAACCCATTGAACTGTATGGTAAAAAGTTGTGAAATTTGGCACACTGATAGAGGACATTCTGAACATTATCCACACCAATTTTGGAGTCTCTAACTCAATCCCTCTAGCGCCACCAACTGTCCAAATTTGCACTGATGTTTATGATAATAACAACGTTTGAACCATAAGGGATAAAAACTAAATTCTTTGTTTTGGTATTGCACCCAATAAACTATCTACCGAAGTTACCCGGAACAGTTTCTCCCAGGAACGTTTCCCCCCCAGACCTGTTGCTGTCTGCGTTTCCATCGCGGTCTAAAGTACCCTGAAGGTTATTCCGGTGACGTAGGACAGTCCACATATAAGCTTAATAAAGCCTGAACCTCATTGTCGTATTTTTTAAACCCCATTGTTGATTCAAAATGGCAAACAACTCCCACTGCACGCATCTCAACAGACTTTTAAAGATGATGGTTGAAATAAAATGTTGTGTACATTCAACCAATCGGTATGTTCAGCTCCCAAGTTCCACCACCGAAAGTTCCTGAACCTCGTGAGCAGGGACTTTCTAAGGGGGACATTTTTACCCAGAACTTCATTTAAATTACCAGGAAATACCACCCTAAAGTCCCTAGTTCCTGGGGAAAGTTCCTGTATTGGAAACGCGGCTTTCTTCCCCTTGAATTGTTGCTCTGATTTTCATGAAAATTGGCCATGCCAACAAAAAACATGGAATTCAAGCTGATTCATCATCTGTTCTAGCCTGACAAGCCAGACCCACATCAAGATTGGCAGGGCTCAATCCGAGGGGCGGGATAAATGGTTGTCTTTCAAACTCCCTCTGCATGCAATTGGAAAGCGCCTTGAGCGCCACAACCAACCAGAGCGAAGAAGAAGGTGAAGCCGAGCTAACTTTAGTTGATAGACTTTCGCCTTATCCGGTCGGCAAAACTCTGAACACATCTTCTTTTCTTAAGAGTGACTTCAGTGCTGTTCATTGATCTTTTCTCAATGAAAAGCTTAACTCCAAGTCTTCCAGAGTCACGGTCAAAGCTGATTCAAAAGACCGCTGTTCGTCAGCTTCTTAGTTTACGAGTAGCACGCAGAACCACCGCAACTCTGCCGTAGCGTACCGTCATTATGTTAAGCCCGCCCACCGACTCTACACATGCTCTGATTGGCCTGACCAGAGTTTGGTTTTTCCAGCTCTCAGGTGTACCGAGAGTTGCTAGACTACACTCGCGGTAAAACAAATTCTGCCGCTAGGGTGCGTCTAGATTTCTAGGCTAGCATCTGTTTTGACAAAGCGCATGCCAAAACTGACATGACGCTATATCTCTGCAACACTGTAGTGTATTCTGACCAAACTTGGTGTGTTTTATGTCATCCATGACTTGATGCTACCTGCACAGTTTCGGTGCAGTGCCACCTGTTGGTCAGGTGATATGATTTTTTGTTGTTGTTGCTTATTTTATGCGCCCAATGCTTATTTTATGCGCCCAATTCGCAATATCCATCCTAAATAGTATTCGAAAATAAAATGAGTACATCCCAAATCATAGTATGTTAAAATGAGTAATCCAAAGATTCCCGGATGGTCTACCATTTCTGGTTAGATTCGGGTTCTGCAGATCCGTGCACACTCTAACGGATAATATTACCCACAACCCATTGCACTTTGGGCAAGGTTTCGATTAGAACTACAAACACAGATAAAAAGTGTTACAGACAAAACTACAGACATGGCGGTTGTGCGAGTCTGACGGTTAAGCAGAGAGGTTTAGATGAAAGGGTTTCAGCAAATATCAGTATTTAACCTGACCAAAATATATTTATTTAATATTATCCACATTATATTTAATCTGCATCAGCATTGTGAACTTTTGTAATGATACGTTTGGCCATTACCTTTTAAAATGTATCATCATTTTCAAATTGCAAACACATGAGGAGAGTTTCTGTGCATGAAAGAAGACGCTACATTTCTCTCTGATACGGTAGGAGATTAAACTAAATGTGGAGGATTTTAACTGTGACGATGATTGACAGTACAGTTTAAATGGTGACAAGATGCACGTAACTAAGCAACAGAGCAGATGATGAAGTAGTACATCCCAAAGGTTGCATAGTCTTCTGCTACACTCTCAAAACGATCTACTTTTTCTTTACAAAAAGAGTACATACTTTTAGGCCGTATTATAAGTAGATGAATTGGGACGCAGGACTACTTTTTTGAACTCCTCCGCCTTTTCACAAAATTCGAGTCAGATCATCCTCAGACACAGTGCCACCTAGTGGTCAGGTGATTTTTGTTACCTTTTTTTGCTTATAACTTTAACAAAAACGATCAAAACTGGTTTTGATAGATTCATTGGATCATGCTGAGAACATAGATACCAATTTTGCCATAGTTGGCTGAATTTTTTGTCTGCCATTTTGATTGTCTTTCAAAACCTACATTTTTTTAACTCATCCTAGACTATTTGTCTGATTTTCACTAAATTCGAGTTGGATCATCTTCAGACCATGCTGGCAAAACGTTATTGATCTCATGTTAATAGACGAAACATTTTCATATACCACACGATGATGGTATTTGTTGGAATAATTGCATCTGAAGCTGTATCTCTGGAAAGATTTGACCCCAAACTTTATGTTTGTAACTTTCACCAAACACTGACCTGACCAGATCAATTGGGTGTCAGCGCCACCTATTGGTCAAAAGTAAGCGTGGCAATTTTGCCATATTACAAGTGATTGTGTTTAATGGCCTTTCAACCATTTTGCTTAAAATCATCTCCAAATGTCTTTACTCATTTTAGCAGTTGGTCTGATTTTTAGCCCCTCTGTTGTGATTGGCCTCTTAATTGTTGCTTTCCAACTATATTTGTAATTATATCGGTTTCATACATTTTTAACCATTCAAAGTCAGCTGTATACAAACAATTTTGTGTACGAAATACATTTCTATCATGGCAACTCTTGGAAGAGTTTAGCATGTTATTGGATATGACAGTGTATACAGGTGGAGCTGGGGAAGTGGAGGGTTCAGAGAAATGTTGATCAGCAAGCTCATGGACTGCGGATGCAACAGGTCAGATGAAAACCAATCAGCTTGTGCCGTGCTGTTAACAATGTAATTGCCTACAGTTTCATAACAGAACTTTGTATTTTTATATAACTTAGATCTGGACAAAGTAAAAGGAATGTCACATCACAGTTGACACTTCAGCTGCGCTTAAAAAAAATCTGACTTTTTTAAAAAACAGAACAAAGCTATTTTTTAGCAAAACATTTCACAAAAAGAGCCTTTTAAAGAATATTCAGCCCTGTCAAACACTGATTTTTAAAGTGAATCAGTACACCTGGGTTAACTGACTCCATACAGATTTTATTGACATTTGAGCAATGTGAGGCACGGAGGGAGGTGTTAGTGGAATGCTTGCGTACAAGGTTGCATCTGACAGAATGCATGTCAGCTTGATGAAGAGTGATGGTGTGTGTGTGTGTGTGTGTGTGTGTGTGTGTGTGTGTGTGTGTGTGTGTGTGTGTGTGTGTGTGTGTGTGTGTGTGGACTGGTAATCCCTACGGTATGGGGACAAAATGTCCCCACAAAGATGGCAATATCCAAATTTTTGTCCTTGTGGGGACATTTTTTTGGTCCCCATGAGGAAAACATCTTATAAATCACACTAAGTGATGTTTTTTGAAAAAGTAAAAATGCAGAATGTCTCCTGTGATGGGTAGGTTTAGGGGCAGTGTGTGTGTGTGTGTGTGTGTGTGTGTGTGTGTGTGTGTGTGTGTGTGTGTGATGGGTAGGTTTAGGGGCAGGGGCAGTGTAGGGGGATAGAAAATACGGTTTGTACAGTATAAAATGCATTACGCCTATGGAATGTCCCCACAAAACATGGAAACACAACATGTGTGTGTGTGTGTGTGTGTGTGTGATGGGTAGGGTTAGTGTAAGGGGACAGAATATACAGTTTGTACGGTATAAAAACAATTATGTCTGTGGAGAGTCCCCACGAAGATAGTGAACCAGACGTGTGTGTGTGTGTGTGTGTGTGTGTGTGTGCTCATCTGGTGTAGATAGTGAACCAGACATGTGTGTGTGTGTGTGTGTGTGTGTGTGTGTGTGTGTGTGTGTGTGTGTGTGTGTGTGTGTGTGTGTCTGTGTCTGTGTGTGTGTGTGTGCTCATCTGGTGTAGATAGTGAACCAGACATGATTGTGTGTGTGTGTGTGTGTGTGTGTGTGTGTGTGTGTGTGTGTGTGTGTGTGTGTGTGTGTGTGTGTGTGTCTGCGTCCTGGTAATCCCCTCGGTATGGGGACAAAATGTCCCCACAAAGTTGACAATATCCAAAATCCTTGTCCTTGTGGGGACATTTTTTGGTCCCCATGAGGAAAACATCTTATAAATCACACTAAGTGATGTTTTTTGAAAAAGTAAAAATGCAGCATGTCTCCTGTGATGGGTAGGTTTAGGGGCAGTGTGTGTGAGTGTGTGTGTGTGAGTGTGTGTGAGTGTGTGAGTGTGTGTGTGTGTGTGTGTGTGATGGGTAGGTTTAGGGGCAGGGGCAGTGTGTGTGTGTGTGTTTGTGTGTGTGATGGGTAGGTTTAGGGGCAGGGGCAGTGTGTGTTTGTGTGTGTGTGTGTGTGATGGGTAGGTTTAGGGGCAGGGGCAGTGTAGGGGGATAGAAAATACGGTTTGTACAGTATAAAATGCATTACGCCCATGGAATGTCCCCATAAAACATGAAAACCCAACATGTGCGTGTGTGTGTGTGTGTGTGTGTGCTCATCTGGTAGATTCAGGTCAGGAATGGTGTGGCTGGCTGCTATCTGTTAGGCAGTTTGGCGTGTGTCAGGGTCATGGGTTAAGGACATGCGTGCGGGTTCGGTTGAAGAGAGCTTGTGTCTGAACGGTGTGTGTGGCGCTTCAGATGACGGCGTGTGTCAGGGTTGAAGGGAATTAGATGAGAGGGAAGAAAAAAGACAGAGATATAGAGGAGGAGAGGACCACACCTGTAGCCAGCGCACTCCAGGAGCGTGTCTGTGAGGACACACAACACAACAACACATGTCTGAGAGAGATGCCAGAAAAACACTACACTATAGGCCACAAAGGCTAAAGGAAATGAGTTGCTGTTAAGTCAATGTCTATATATCTTGGTCAAAATTTGGAAACATTACTTTTTTTTTTTGTAAGAAGTCTCTTCTGGTCATCAAGCCTGCATTTATTTGATAAAAATACATAAACAACAGTAAAGCACTGTAATATTCCTCCAGTGTAGATCAGATGTTCTCTGTGTGAATATTCACTCACCTAAAGGATTATTAGGAACACACACTAATACTGTGTTTGACCCCTTTCGCCTTCAGAACTGCCTTATTTCTACGTGGCATTGATTCAACAAGGTGCTGAAAGCATTCTTTAGAAATGTTGGCCCATATTGATAGGATAGCATCTTGCAGTTGATGGAGATTTGTGGGATGCACATCCAGGGCACAGCTCCGTTCCACCACATCCCAAAGATGCTCTATTGGGTTGAGATCTGGTGACTGTGGGGGCCATTTTAGTCCAGTGAACTCATTGTCATGTTCAAGAAACCAATTTGAAATGATTGGAGCTTTGTGACATGGTGCATTATCCTGCTGGAAGTAGCCATCAGAGGATGGGCACATGGTGGTCATAAAGGGATGGACATGGTCAGAAACAATGCTCAGGTAGGCCGTGGCATTTAAACCATGCCCAATTGGCACTAAGGGGCCTAAAGTGTGCCAAGAAAACATCCCCACACCATTACACCACCACCACCAGCCTGCACAGTGAAAACATCCCCACACCATTACACCACCACCACCAGCCTGCACAGTGAAAACATCCCCACACCATTACACCACCACCACCAGCCTGCACAGTGAAAACATCCCCACACCATTACACCACCACCACCAGCCTGCACAGTGAAAACATCCCCCACACCATTACACCACCACCACCAGCCTGCACAGTGGGAACAAGGCATGATGGATCCATGTTCTCATTCTGTTTACGCCAAATTCTGACTCTACCATCTGGATGTCTCAACAGAAATCGAGACTCATCAGACCAGGCAACATTTTTCCAGTCTTCAACTGTCCAATTTTGGTGAGCTCGTGCAAATTGTAGCCTCTTTTTCCTATTTGTAGTGGAGATGAGTGGTACCCGGTGGGGTCTTCTGCTGTTGTAGCCCATCCGCCTCAAGGTTGTGTGTGTTGTGGCTTCACAAATGCTTTGCTGCATACCTCGGTTGTAACGAGTGGTTATTTCAGTCAAAGTTGCTCTTCTATCAGCTTGAATCAGTCGGCCCATTCTCCTCTGACCTCTAGCATCAACAAGGCATTTTCTCCCACAGGACTGCCGCATACTGGATGTGTTTCCCTTTTCACACCATTCTTTGTAAACCCTAGAAATGGTTGTGCATGATTTCTATTTTGAATAAATGGTGTACTTTTTAACTTATCCATCAATTACTCCTGATAAAATTATCACAGTTTCCAAAAAACAAAAAAAAAACAAAAACAATTTTAGGCAGCAAAACTTTTCTAACATTGATAATAACCATAAATGTTTGTTGAGCATCCTCATCTGAGAGTGATTAGTGAAGGATCATGTGACACTGAAGAGTGATTAGTGAAGGATCATGTGACACTGAAGATTGGAGTAATGATGATAAATTCAGCTTTGATCACAGGAAAACATTATATTTAAAAATTTAAAATGATCATAATAAATGCATTGTTGAGCATAAGAGGCTAAAAAACATTATATAAACAAACTTTTATGTTAGATGACAGCACTAATTCATTGCACACCAACTGAAATATTTCAGGTCTTTTATTGTTTTAATACTGATGATTTTGGCATACAGCTCATGAAAACCCAAAATTCCTATCTCAAAAAATTAGCATATCATGAGACGGTTCTCTAAACGAGCTATTAACCTAATCATTTGAATCAACTAATTAACTCTAAACACCTGCAAAAGATTCCTGAGGCTTTTAAAAACTCCCAGCCTGGTTCATTACTCAAAACCGCAATCATGGGTAAGACTGCCGACCTGACTGCTGTCCAGAAGGCCATCACTGACACCCTCAAGCGAGAGGGTAAGACACAGAAAGACATTTCTGAACCAATAGGCTGTTCCCAGAGTGCTGGATCAAGACACCTCAGTGGGAAGTCTGTGGGAAGGAAAAAGTGTGGCAAAAAACGCTGCACATTGATAAGAGGTGACCGGACCCTGAGGAAGATTGCGAGAAGGACTGATTCCAGACCTTGGGGGACCTGCGGAAGCAGTGGACTGAGTCTGGAGTAGAAACATCCAGAGCCACCGTGCACAGGCGTGTGCAGGAAATGGGCTACAGGTGCCGCATTCCCCAGGTCAAGCCACTTTTGAACCAGAAACAGCGGCAGAAGTGCCTGACCTGGGCTACAGAGAAGCAGCACTGGACTGTCGCTCAAATTTTGCATGTCATTGGGAAATCAAGGTGCCAGAGTCTGGAGGAAGACTGGGGAGAAGGAAATGCCAAAATGCCTGAAGTCCAGTGTCAAGTACCCACAGTCAGTGATGGTCTGGGGTGCCATGTCAGCTGCTGGTGTTGGTCCACTGTGTTTTATCAAGGGCAGGGTCAATGCAGCTAGCTATCAGGAGATTTTGGAGCACTTCATGCTTCCATCTGCTGAAAAGCTTTATGGAGATGAAGATTTAGTTTTTCAGCACGACCTGGCACCTGCTCACAGTGCCAAAACCACTGGTAAATGGTTTACTGACCATGGTATTACTGTGCTCAATTGGCCTGCCAACTCTCCTGACCTGAACCCCATAGAGAATCTGTGGGATATTGTGAAGAGAAAGTTGAGAGAGACGCAAGACCCAACACTCTGGATGAGCTTAAGGCCGCTATCGAAGCATCCTGGGCCTCCATAACACCTCAGCAGTGCCACAGGCTGATCGCCTCCATGCCACGCCGCATTGAAGCAGTCATTTCTGCAAAAGGATTCCCCACCAAGTATTGAGTGCATAACTCAACTTAATTATTTGAAGGTTGACTTTTTTTGTATTAAAAACACTTTTCTTTTATTGGTCGGATGAAATATGCTAATTTTTTGAGAATTTTGGGTTTTCATGAGCTGTATGCCAAAATCATCAGTATTAAAACAATAAAAGACCTGAAATAATTCAGTTAATGTGCAATGAATCTAAAATATATGAAATTGTAATTTTATCATTACATTATGGAAAATAATGAACTTTTATCACAATATGCTAATGTTTTTAGAAGGACCTGTATACATATGTACATGCTGGCCCAAGCTGGTCTTGTGTTAAACCTTTTTACTCTGGCAAGTGTGAAACCACTCAGAACTCGCTAATAACTCTATAAATCAGCAAATGGAGAGACACATATATATCACACAAATACAGAAACACGTTTTAGAACTGAGCAGAAGAACAGCAATTATTCTGAAGCAGTTTTTAATACTTCACTGCTTAACCACCAACATTAGGAAAGATGTTTATTATCTGACTGCACTAATTTGGCCATGACTGTATTTTCTGAACGGTTCCTCATATGTGCCGTATCGGGTCACTCATTGAGATGAATGAGAAGGGCAGCAGTGTGTGTGTGTGTGTGTGTGTGTGTGTGCTGTACCTACATGCTCGCTACGGCCTTGACAGAATGGGGGATGAGGAGGCTTTTCTGGCACTGGATCTTAACAGCTGCTGGAGTCCAGATATCTCATGGGTAGAGACCACTGTCCGCAGAGGGCCACGGGGGGATTGCTTTTTGCTTAAAATTCAGATTCATCTATTTAAAATACTATCCATTTCAAAAGATTGACAGGCGTGTACCTCTAACCTCCTTTTGAGAACATAAGAATGATATTTGCTATTACAGTTGGACGTATTTACCAATGCTTGGCAAAATTTCACCGCCAAAATCTTCCCATTTCAATCTGTGCAATCAGTGCGGGCAAAAAAGTTCACTAGGCCTATACACAATTTCATGTTTCAGAGCCTAAAATGAACACTCGCCAATTTTAACAATGCATGAACATGAACAAACGTGAACGACGCTCGGGATAGTTGACAGGCCTGTGCTGCATCGTCACAAAAGTTTAAGCCTTGACAATATTCAAGAAGATGCTAAAGGGAGCTCCTTTCTTTGCTTGCGTACTGTGTTGGAAGTTTCGCTTGTGCACACTTTCGAAGCGCACACACAGAAGGATGCGTTTTAGACACTGCAGGAATACTAAACTGAGCTGTCTTTCACATCTTCTTGCACTTGAATGGACAAATTCATGTGAACTTTGGTCACAAAAAATAGCTAGTATCCTTGTAAACATAGTCGGGTATGTCTTAAGTGAACGTAAACATGTAAAAACAAGTGAAAGTAAACGCATGTGTGTCAGTATCAGTGTATTGGATCCGTGCATTCGCTCTTAAAGTGACAGCAGCCTAATAAAGACAAACAAAAAAGCACTTGCCACTCTGGACTGAATAACTTTTGTAACTGTAATAAGGATTCATTAATAAGGATGTTTAATTTATACAGCGAAGCCTATGCAGTGTTATTTTACATTTGATGACTTTATTAAATTGGCAAACTACTGTAAGATCTACCTAAAACACTGAAAAGCACTGTTTGTTTTATTTGTATCCTTGTTATATCGTATTTATCTGTGTTTTTGTGTGTAATTTGATTATTTGTTATTATTTTACCACTGTTTACTTGTCTTTAATGTTTTAAATTTAGTTAGGCTAGTAGTTTTAGCTATAATATCGAAATTGGAATATAGAATTGTGTATTTTCACTGGAATTTAAATGTTGACGTCATTAATGCATGTTTTTACTTGTTTTTATGGCCGATAAAAATATTATCCATTGGCAGATGTGGCAAAAAGTTAGGCTGAGTCCAAATATCGTCCCCTAGACCAGTAGTTTTCAAACCTGTCCTGGGGACCCCCCACCAGTGTACATTTTGCATGTTGCCCTCATCTAACACACCTGAATCAACTCATCAGCTCATTAGTCGAGTCTGCAAGACCTGAATTGGGTGTGTCTAATGAGGGAGACATACAAAATGTGCAGTGGTGAGGGGTCCCCAGGACAGGTTTGAGAACCACTGCCCTAGACCCTTATTCACAATTGCCTAAATTATGTTGAGAACTAGGGAACTTGGAGGCCAAGTCAACACCTCAAACTTGTTGTTGTGCTCCTCAAACCATTCCTGAAGAATTTGTGCTTTGTGTCAGGAGCATTATCCTGCTGGAAGAGCCACAGCCACCAGGGAATACCGTTTCCATGAGAGGCTGTACATGGTCTGCAACAATGCTTAGGTAGGTGGGACGTGTCAAAGGAACATCCACATGGATGGCAGGACCCAAGGTTTCCCAGCAGAACATTGCCCAAAGCATCACCTCCGCCCGGCTCGCCTTCTTCCCATAGTGCATCCTGGGGCCATGTGTTCCCCAGGTAAGCCACGCACGCACCCGGCCATCCACGTGATGTAAAAGAACACGTGATTCCTCAGACCAGGCCACCTTCTTCCATTGCTCCGTGGTCCAGTTCTGATGCTCACGTGCCACTGTTGGTGCTTTCGGCGGGGTCAGGGGTCAGCATGGGCACCCTGACTGGTCAGCGGCTGTGCCGCCCCATACACAACAAACTGCGATGCTCTGTGTATTCTGACACCTTTCATTCAGAACCAGCATTAACTTCTTGAGCAGTTTGAGCTCCAGTAGCTCGTCTGTTTGATCGGACCACACGGGCCAGCCTTCGCTCCACATCAATGAGCCTGGGCCGCCCATGACCCTGTGGCCGGTTCTCCACTGTTCCTTCCTTGGAGCACTTTTGATAGATCCTGACCACTGCAGACCGGGAACAGCCCACAAGAGCTGCAGTTTTGGAGATGCTCTGACCCAGTCGTCTAGCCATCACAATTTGTCCCCTCGCTCAAATCCTTACACTTGCCCATTTTTCCTGCTTCTAACACATCAACTTTGAGGACAAAATGTTCACTTGCTGCCTAATATATCCCACCCACTAACAGGAGCCGTGATGAAGAGATCATCAGTGTTAGTCACTTCACCTCACAGTGTTCATGATGTTGGTGTAAAAGTGTACAGAATATGATATTGCTCTTCAATACGTATGACGGGGATTGTTTCTATATTGAGCCCTACTCAGTGTGCCCTGTTGAAATGAACATCCTGTCAAGAATGCCCTACTACTTCGGTAAATATATTTATACCGTATGTGTCCAAGGCTGCCTATGGAATCGGCCTTGTGACTGTCAAAACGAGCACTCGGCATTGTTGTTTATGGACAAAGTAAATCTTCCGAACAGGCACCAACGGGAAAAGACCACGTTGTAGTTTTAGAAACCCTTCAAGGGCAAGAAATTTCTCAAGAATATCTCGACCCCTTTCCAGAACATCTCAGTTAACTATTGTTGAGGATGTTTTTGTGGTGTGTTTTTTTTACCCCTACAAAGGACAATGGGTGACGTATGTTGCGTTTAAAAATGAGTTCGAGACAATATGGATGTTTGAAACAAATGCGTGCAATAAAAAAATTATAAAAATATATTCCAGTTTGAATATAGACCGCAAATTGTATTCATTGTCTATTGTTAAATGGTTATTTGAGAGGCACAGCACAGCATAAACAGTTAAAAAGCTGTGATTTGGCATGAGTTAATAATATTGCATTGACTTTTATTATTTATTATAAAGAAAAAATGCTAAGAGAACAAACATTAAGCACATCCATACATGCTTCTGCTAGTCCAGAGATGAACAGTAAGGGCTGATAAATATACAGAAATGTTATTAATACGCTATATTAAGCATTTTATATTAGAGAGTTATGGCCAAGAGAACTGTAATACCATTTATAATTGTGTTAACTTGAAGAGAACTGACATCCAATAAAATCAGCATCAGTTGTTTATTAAACAACTCAATGGACAAACTCAATTTAATTGAGGGCAGGTTTTCCATCCAATAATTGTGTGTTGCTCCAATTCATAAAAAAAAAAAAAAAAATTCATGCAATGAAATGTACTTGAGTTGGTACTCAATTTGATTAAACACTGTTGAAATGATATTTATATACTTATACCATGACTTATAATTTTTCATTTTCATTGATTTCCTTGGAAGATCAATTATAAGCAGTTTCATTCATCGTCATACACAATGTATATAATAACAATATGAGAAAAGACTGGTGTCACTCCTGACATTAGTATAGATTACAGCGTGTCCACAGTCTAAGCACAGGCGCCACTTGTCTGCGTAATGGTAGCCACAAAATTCAAAAACATTACAGAACCTCCTCTAAATGTCCTATAAAACTGAACATTAAACACTAACCCAATATTTCCCTCATCAGTCCCTTGCAAAGCATGCTGGGAACTACAGATCCACTGCCTTGTTAGTTAATGTCAACAAAAATGATTCACGTAGTTTTAAGACAAGTGAATTTAGTCAACTTCAGTGTTAAATATATTAGGTTGATTGAACACAACTTAATTAAGCTGTGACAAAATTACACGTTTAAGTAAAGCGAACATGATTTAAATGTGTCATAACTGTCACTGATAAAAATAAGTAAATATTACACAAAGAAAACCAAATGTAATTTCTACATGAAAAAGTTAGTTCATAGGTAAATTCGATTAGCACTCAATTCAAGCTTGTAGAAATTAAAGGCGTAAATATCAACATTATAAATTAAGTAAAACTACTCCACTTTTATGATACTGGTGTTCCCATGATGCACTGGGGTTTGGATAATTAATAAGGGTGGGTTTTTTGTGCTGTTTTCCAGTTGTATTCACACTTGCTCATCATTGCTTTTGTTTTATATTCTCCTCAAAATGACACATTCATAAAAAATGTTACCACCATTTAATATTGTGTACCATGGAGGTCTCTGTGTTGGGGTGGAGACTGAATTTACTATTATGTAGTAGATATGGTGTCTACTGTATCATTTACTTAGATGTTTCTAAGTAAAGCATACGCTTTAAAAGTGTGGTTTTATTCAATGTTATGTTGTTTAAGTAAAACGAATTGCAAAGGAAATGACTCAACCTTTTACTGGCCAAGTTAAAATTACTTATTTTCTTTGTTAATTTAACTTAACTTAGTTAAGTTGAGTTTACTTAATTTCATTTGTGAAATGTAAAATATGCATGCAAAAACTTGTAAAATAAAATTTTACTTATTGTTTTTTGCTCCCACTTTAGGTGACCTGAACTACAGTTAAAGTTAGGGACAGGTGTGGTGGTGTGGGTAAGTTTAAGGGTAAAGTTAGGGTCAGGTGTGGTGGTGTGGGTAAGTTTAAGGGTAAAGTTAGGGACAGGTGTGGTGGTATGGGTAAGTTTAAGGGTAAAGTTAGGGTCAGGTGTGGTGGTGTGGGTAAGTTTAAGGGTAAAGTTAGGGTCAGGTGTGGTGGTGTGGGTAAGTTTAAGGGTAAAGTTAGGGACAGGTGTGGTGGTGTGGGTAAGTTTAAGGGTAAAGTTAGGGACAGGTGTGGTGGTGTGGGTAAGTTTAAAGGGTAAAGTTAGGGACAGGTGTGGTGGTGTGGGTAAGTTTAAGGGTAAAGTTAGGGACAGGTGTGGTGGTGTGGGTCAGTTTAAGGGTAAAGTTAGGGTCAGGTGTGGTGGTGTGGGTAAGTTTAAGGGTAAAGTTAGGGACAGGTGTGGTGGTGTGGGTCAGTTTAAGGGTAAAGTTAGGGTCAGGTGTGGTGGTGTGGGTCAGTTTAAGGGTAAAGTTAGGGTCAGGTGTGGTGGTGTGGGTAAGTTTAAGGGTAAAGTTAGGGACAGGTGTGGTGGTATGGGTAAGTTTAAGGGTAAAGTTAGGGTCAGGTGTGGTGGTGTGGGTAAGTTTAAGGGTAAAGTTAGGGACAGGTGTGGTGGTGTGGGTAAGTTTAAGGGTAAAGTTAGGGTCAGGTGTGGTGGTGTGGGTAAGTTTAAGGGTAAAGTTAGGGACAGGTGTGGTGGTATGGGTAAGTTTAAGGGTAAAGTTAGGGTCAGGTGTGGTGGTGTGGATCAGTTTAAGGGTAAAGTTAGGGACAGGTGTGGTGGTATGGGTAAGTTTAAGGGTAAAGTTAGGGTCAGGTGTGGTGGTGTGGGTAAGTTTAAAGGGTAAAGTTAGGGACAGGTGTGGTGGTATGGGTAAGTTTAAGGGTAAAGTTAGGGTCAGGTGTGGTGGTGTGGGTAAGTTTAAGGGTAAAGTTAGGAACAGGTGTGGTGGTATGGGTAAGTTTAAGGGTAAAGTTAGGGACAGGTGTGGTGATATTGGTCAGTTTAAGGGTAGGGTTAGGGACATGTGTGGTGCTATGGGTATGTTTAAGGGTAAAGTTAGGGACAGGTGTGGTGGTGTGGGTAAGTTTAAGGGTAAAGTTAGGGACAGATGTGGTGGTATGGGTAAGTTTAAGGGTAAGTTAGGGACATGTGTGGTGCTATGGGTATGTTTAAGGGTAAAGTTAGGGACAGGTGTGGTGGGATGGGTATGTTTAAGGGTAAAGTTAGGGACAGGTGTGGTGGTGTGGGTAAGTTTAAGGGTAAAGTTAGGGTCAGGTGTGGTGGTGTGGGTAAGTTTAAGGGTAAAGTTAGGGACAGGTGTGGTGGTATGGGTAAGTTTAAGGGTAAAGTTAGGGTCAGGTGTGGTGGTGTGGGTAAGTTTAAGGGTAAAGTTAGGGTCAGGTGTGGTGGTGTGGGTAAGTTTAAGGGTAAAGTTAGGGACAGGTGTGGTGGTGTGGGTAAGTTTAAGGGTAAAGTTAGGGACAGGTGTGGTGGTGTGGGTAAGTTTAAGGGTAAAGTTAGGGACAGGTGTGGTGGTGTGGGTAAGTTTAAGGGTAAGTTAGGGACAGGTGTGGTGGTGTGGGTCAGTTTAAGGGTAAAGTTAGGGTCAGGTGTGGTGATGTGGGTCAGTTTAAGGGTAAAGTTAGGGACAGGTGTGGTGGTGTGGGTCAGTTTAAGGGTAAAGTTAGGGTCAGGTGTGGTGGTGTGGGTCAGTTTAAGGGTAAAGTTAGGGTCAGGTGTGGTGGTGTGGGTAAGTTTAAGGGTAAAGTTAGGGACAGGTGTGGTGGTATGGGTAAGTTTAAGGGTAAAGTTAGGGTCAGGTGTGGTGGTGTGGGTAAGTTTAAGGGTAAAGTTAGGGACAGGTGTGGTGGTGTGGGTAAGTTTAAGGGTAAAGTTAGGGTCAGGTGTGGTGGTGTGGGTAAGTTTAAGGGTAAAGTTAGGGACAGGTGTGGTGGTATGGGTAAGTTTAAGGGTAAAGTTAGGGTCAGGTGTGGTGGTGTGGATCAGTTTAAGGGTAAAGTTAGGGACAGGTGTGGTGGTATGGGTAAGTTTAAGGGTAAAGTTAGGGTCAGGTGTGGTGGTGTGGGTAAGTTTAAGGGTAAAGTTAGGGACAGGTGTGGTGGTATGGGTAAGTTTAAGGGTAAAGTTAGGGTCAGGTGTGGTGGTGTGGGTAAGTTTAAGGGTAAAGTTAGGAACAGGTGTGGTGGTATGGGTAAGTTTAAGGGTAAAGTTAGGGACATGTGTGGTGGTATTGGTCAGTTTAAGGGTAGGGTTAGGGACATGTGTGGTGCTATGGGTATGTTTAAGGGTAAAGTTAGGGACAGGTGTGGTGGTGTGGGTAAGTTTAAGGGTAAAGTTAGGGACAGATGTGGTGGTATGGGTAAGTTTAAGGGTAAAGTTAGGGACATGTGTGGTGCTATGGGTATGTTTAAGGGTAAAGTTAGGGACAGGTGTGGTGGGATGGGTATGTTTAAAGGGTAAAGTTAGGGACAGGTGTGGTGGTGTGGGTAAGTTTAAGGGAAGTTAGGGACAGGTGTGGTGGTGTGGGTAAGTTTAAGGGTAAAGTTAGGGACAGGTGTGGTGGTATGGGTAAGTTTAAGGGTAAAGTTAGGGACAGGTGTGGTGGTATGGGTAAGTTTAAGGGTAAAGTTAGGGACAGGTGTGGTGGTATGGGTAAGTTTAAGGGTAAAGTTAGGGACAGGTGTGGTGGTGTGGATCAGTTTAAGGGTAAAGTTAGGGTCAGGTGTGGTGGTATGGGTAAGTTTAAGGGTAAAGTTAGGGTCAGGTGTGGTGGTGTGGATCAGTTTAAGGGTAAAGTTAGGGACAGGTGTGGTGGTATGGGTAAGTTTAAGGGTAAAGTTAGGGTCAGGTGTGGTGGTGTGGGTAAGTTTAAGGGTAAAGTTAGGGACAGGTGTGGTGGTATGGGTAAGTTTAAGGGTAAAGTTAGGGACAGGTGTGGTGGTATGGGTAAGTTTAAGGGTAAAGTTAGGGTCAGGTGTGGTGGTGTGGATCAGTTTAAGGGTAAAGTTAGGGACAGGTGTGGTGGTATGGGTAAGTTTAAGGGTAAAGTTAGGGTCAGGTGTGGTGGTGTGGGTAAGTTTAAGGGTAAAGTTAGGGACAGGTGTGGTGGTATGGGTAAGTTTAAGGGTAAAGTTAGGGTCAGGTGTGGTGGTGTGGGTAAGTTTAAGGGTAAAGTTAGGAACAGGTGTGGTGGTATGGGTAAGTTTAAGGGTAAAGTTAGGGACAGGTGTGGTGGTATTGGTCAGTTTAAGGGTAGGGTTAGGGACATGTGTGGTGCTATGGGTATGTTTAAGGGTAAAGTTAGGGACAGGTGTGGTGGTGTGGGTAAGTTTAAGGGTAAAGTTAGGGACAGATGTGGTGGTATGGGTAAGTTTAAGGGTAAAGTTAGGGACATGTGTGGTGCTATGGGTATGTTTAAGGGTAAAGTTAGGGACAGGTGTGGTGGGATGGGTATGTTTAAGGGTAAAGTTAGGGACAGGTGTGGTGGTGTGGGTAAGTTTAAGGGTAAAGTTAGGGACAGGTGTGGTGGTGTGGGTAAGTTTAAGGGTAAAGTTAGGGACAGGTGTGGTGGTATGGGTAAGTTTAAGGGTAAAGTTAGGGACAGGTGTGGTGGTATGGGTAAGTTTAAGGGTAAAGTTAGGGACATGTGTGGTGGTATGGGTGTGTTTAAGGGTAAAGTTAGGGACAGGTGTGGTGGTGTGGGTAAGTTTAAGGTGGTGTGGGTAAGTTTAAGGGTAAAGTTAGGGACAGGTGTGGTGGTATGGGTGTGTTTAAGGGTAAAGTTAGGGACAGGTGTGGTGGTATGGGTAAGTTTAAGGGTAAATATAGGGACAGGTGTGGTGGTATGGGTAAGTTTAAGGGTAAATATAGGGACAGGTGTGGTGGGATGGGTTAGTTTAAGGGTAGGGTTAGGGACAGGTGTGGTGGTGTGGGTCAGTTTAAGGGTAGGGTTAGGGACAGGTGTGGTGGGATGGGTTAGTTTAAGGGTAGGGTTAGGGACAGGTGTGGTGGGATGGGTTAGTTTAAGGGTAGGGTTAGGGACAGGTGTGGTGGGATGGGTAAGTTTAAGGGTAGGGTTAGGGACAGGTGTGGTGGTGTGGGTAAGTTTAAGGGTAAAGTTAAGGACAGGTGTGGTGGTATGGGTTAGTTTAAGTGTAAAGTTAGGGACAGGTGTGGTGGTATGGGTGTGTTTAAGGGTAAAGTTAGGGACAGGTGTGGTGGTGTGGGTTAGTTTAAGGTGGTGTGGGTAAGTTTAAGGGTAAAGTCAGGGACAGGTGTGGTGGTATGGGTAAGTTTAAGGGTAAAGTTAGGGACAGGTGTGGTGGTATGGGTAAGTTTAAAGTGGTGTGGGTAAGTTTAAGGGTAAAGTCAGGGACAGGTGTGGTGGTATGGGTAAGTTTAAGGGTAAAGTTATGGACAGGTGTGGTGGTATGGGTAAGTTTAAGGGTAAAGTTAGGGAGATGTGTGGTGGTGTGGGTAAGTTTAAGGGTAAAGTTAGGGACAGGTGTGGTGGTGTGAGTAAGTTTAAGGGTAAAGCTAGGGACAAGTGTGGTGGTATGGCTAAGTTTAAGGGTAAAGTTAGGGACAGGTGTGGTGGTATGGGTAAGTTTAAGGTGGTGTGGGTAAGTTTAAGGGTAAAGTTAGGAACAGGTGTGGTGGTATGGGTAAGTTTAAGGGTAAAGTTAGGGACAGGTGTGGTGCTATGGGTATGTTTAAGGGTAAGTTAGGGACAGGTGTGGTGGTGTAGGTAAGTTTAAGGGTAAAGTTAGGGACAGGTGTGGTGGTGGGGTGTGTTTAAGGGTAAAGTTAGGGACATGTGTGGTGGTATGGGTAAGTTTAAGGGTAAAGTTAGGGACAGGTGTGGTGGTATGGGTGTGTTTAAGGGTAAAGTTAGGGACAGGTGTGGTGGTGTGGAGTGCGTTTAAGGGTAAAGTTAGGGACAGGTGTGGTGGTATGGGAAAGTGTAAGGGTAAAGTTAGGGACAGGTGTGGTGGTATGGGTGTGTTTAAGGGTAAAGTTAGGGACAGGTGTGGTGGTATGGGTGTGTTTAAGGGTAAAGTTAGGGACAGGTGTGGTGGTATGGGTGTGTTTAAGGGTAAAGTTAGGGACAGGTGTGGTGCTATGGGTAAGTTTAAGGGTAAAGTTAGGGACAGGTGTGGTGGTGTGGGTAAGTTTAAGGGTAAAGTTAGGGACAGGTGTGGTGGTATGGTTTAAGGGTAAAGTTAGGGACAGGTGTGGTGGTGTGGGTTAGTTTAAGGTGCTGTGGGTAAGTTTAAGAGTAAAGTTAGGGACAGGTGTGGTGGTGTGGGTAAGTTTAGGGGTAAAGTTAGGGACAGTTGTGGTGGTATGGGTAAGTTTAAGGGTAATGTTAGGGAGGTGTGGTGGTGTGGGTAAGTTTAAGGGTAAAGTTAGGGACAGGTGTGGTGGTATGGTTTAAGGGTAAAGTTAGGGACAGGTGTGGTGGTGTGGGTTAGTTTAAAGTGGTGTGGGTAAGTTTAAGGGTAAAGTTATGGACAGGTGTGGTGGTATGGGTAAGTTTAAGGTGCTGTGGGTAAGTTTAAGAGTAAAGTTAGGGACAGGTGTGGTGGTGTGGGTAAGTTTAGGGGTAAAGTTAGGGACAGTTGTGGTGGTATGGGTAAGTTTAAGGGTAATGTTAGGAGAGGTGTGGTGGTGTGGGTAAGTTTAAGGGTAAAGTTAGGGACAGGTGTGGTGGTGTGAGTAAGTTTAAGGGTAAAGTTAGGGACAAGTGTGGTGATATGGCTAAGTTTAAGGTGGTGTGGGTAAGTTTAAGGGTAAAGTTAGGGACAGGTGTGGTGGTGTGAGTAAGTTTAAGGGTAAAGTTAGGGACAAGTGTGGTGATATGGCTAAGTTTAAGGTGGTGTGGGTAAGTTTAAGGGTATAGTTAGGGACAGGTGTGGTGGTATGGGTAAGTTTAAGGTGGTGTGGGTAAGTTTAAGGGTAAAGTTAGGAACAGGTGTGGTGGTATGGGTATGTTTAAGTTGGTGTGGGTAAGTTTAAGGGTAAAGTTAGGAACAAGTGTGGTGGTATTGGTAAGTTTAAGGTGGTGTGGGTAAGTTTAAGGGTAAAGTTAGGGACAGGTGTGGTGGTGTGATTAAGTTTAAGGGTAAAGTTAGGGACAGGTGTGGTGGTATGGGTGTGTTTAAGGGTCAAGTTAGGGACAGGTGTGGTGGTATGGGTAAGTTTAAGGGTAAAGTTAGGGACAGGTGTGGTGGTATGGGTGTGTTTAAGGGTAAAGTTAGGGACAGGTGTGGTGGTAGGGACAGGTGTGGTTAGGGACAAGTTTATGGGTAAAGTTAGGGACAGGTGTGGTGGTGTGGGTAAGTTTAAGGGTAAAGTTAGGGACAGGTGTGGTGGTGTGGGTAAGTTTAAGGGTAAAGTTAGGGACAGGTGTGGTGGTATGGTTTAAGGGTAAAGTTAGGGACAGGTGTGGTGGTGTGGGTTAGTTTAAAGTGGTGTGGGTAAGTTTAAGGGTAAAGTTAGGGACAGGTGTGGTGGTATGGGTAAGTTTAAGGGTAGGGTTAGGGACAGGTGTGGTGGTATGGGTAAGTTTAAGGGTAGGGTTAGGGACAGGTGTGGTGGTGTGGGTACGTTTAAGGGTAAAGTTAGGGACAGGTGTGGTGGTGTGGGTAAGTTTAAGGGTAAAGTTAGGGACAGGTGTGGTGGGATGGGTTAGTTTAAGTGTAAAGTTAGGGACAGGTGTGGTGGGATGGGTTAGTTTAAGTGTAAAGTTAGGGACAGGTGTGGTGGGATGGGTTAGTTTAAGTGTAAAGTTAGGGACAGGTGAGGTGGTGTGGGTAAGTTTAAGGGTAAAGTTAGGGACAGGTGTGGTGGTATGGTTTAAGGGTAAAGTTAGGGACAGGTGTGGTGGTGTGGGTTAGTTTAAGGTGCTGTGGGTAAGTTTAAGAGTAAAGTTAGGGACAGGTGTGGTGGTGTGGGTAAGTTTAGGGGTAAAGTTAGGGACAGTTGTGGTGGTATGGGTAAGTTTAAGGGGTAATGTTAGGGAGGTGTGGTGGTGTGGGTAAGTTTAAGGGTAAAGTTAGGGACAGGTGTGGTGGTATGGTTTAAGGGTAAAGTTAGGGACAGGTGTGGTGGTGTGGGTTAGTTTAAAGTGGTGTGGGTAAGTTTAAGGGTAAAGTTATGGACAGGTGTGGTGGTATGGGTAAGTTTAAGGTGCTGTGGGTAAGTTTAAGAGTAAAGTTAGGGACAGGTGTGGTGGTGTGGGTAAGTTTAGGGGTAAAGTTAGGGACAGTTGTGGTGGTATGGGTAAGTTTAAGGGTAATGTTAGGGAGGTGTGGTGGTGTGGGTAAGTTTAAGGGTAAAGTTAGGGACAGGTGTGGTGGTGTGAGTAAGTTTAAGGGTAAAGTTAGGGACAAGTGTGGTGATATGGCTAAGTTTAAGGTGGTGTGGGTAAGTTTAAGGGTAAAGTTAGGGACAGGTGTGGTGGTGTGAGTAAGTTTAAGGGTAAAGTTAGGGACAAGTGTGGTGATATGGCTAAGTTTAAGGTGGTGTGGGTAAGTTTAAGGGTATAGTTAGGGACAGGTGTGGTGGTATGGGTAAGTTTAAGGTGGTGTGGGTAAGTTTAAGGGTAAAGTTAGGAACAGGTGTGGTGGTATGGGTATGTTTAAGTTGGTGTGGGTAAGTTTAAGGGTAAAGTTAGGAACAAGTGTGGTGGTATTGGTAAGTTTAAGGTGGTGTGGGTAAGTTTAAGGGTAAAGTTAGGGACAGGTGTGGTGGTGTGATTAAGTTTAAGGGTAAAGTTAGGGACAGGTGTGGTGGTATGGGTGTGTTTAAGGGTCAAGTTAGGGACAGGTGTGGTGGTATGGGTAAGTTTAAGGGTAAAGTTAGGGACAGGTGTGGTGGTATGGGTGTGTTTAAGGGTAAAGTTAGGGACAGGTGTGGTGGTAGGGACAGGTGTGGTTAGGGACAAGTTTATGGGTAAAGTTAGGGACAGGTGTGGTGGTGTGGGTAAGTTTAAGGGTAAAGTTAGGGACAGGTGTGGTGGTGTGGGTAAGTTTAAGGGTAAAGTTAGGGACAGGTGTGGTGGTATGGTTTAAGGGTAAAGTTAGGGACAGGTGTGGTGGTGTGGGTTAGTTTAAAGTGGTGTGGGTAAGTTTAAGGGTAAAGTTAGGGACAGGTGTGGTGGTATGGGTAAGTTTAAGGGTAGGGTTAGGGACAGGTGTGGTGGTATGGGTAAGTTTAAGGGTAGGGTTAGGGACAGGTGTGGTGGTGTGGGTACGTTTAAGGGTAAAGTTAGGGACAGGTGTGGTGGTGTGGGTAAGTTTAAGGGTAAAGTTAGGGACAGGTGTGGTGGGATGGGTTAGTTTAAGTGTAAAGTTAGGGACAGGTGTGGTGGGATGGGTTAGTTTAATTGTAAAGTTAGGGACAGGTGTGGTGGGATGGGTTAGTTTAAGTGTAAAGTTAGGGACAGGTGTGGTGGTATGGGTAAGTTTAAGGGTAGGGTTAGGGACAGGTGTGGTGGTATGGGTAAGTTTAAGGGTAAAGTTAGGGACAGGTGTGGTGGTGTGGGTAAGTTTAAGGGTAAAGTTAGGGACAGGTGTGGTGGTGTGGGTAAGTTTAAGGGTAAAGTTAGGGACAGGTGTGGTGGTGTGGGTAAGTTTAAGGGTAAAGTTAGGGACAGGTGTGGTGGTATGGGTAAGTTTAAGGGTAAAGTTAGGGACAGGTGTGGTGGTATGGGTAAGTTTAAGGGTAAAGTTAGGGACAGGTGTGGTGGTATGGGTAAGTTTAAGGGTAAAGTTAGGGACAGGTGTGGTGGTGTGGATCAGTTTAAGGGCAAAGTTAGGGTCAGGTGTGGTGGTATGGGTAAGTTTAAGTGTAAAGTTAGGGACAGGTGTGGTGGTGTGGATCAGTTTAAGGGTAAAGTTAGGGACAGGTTTGAGGGTATGGGTAAGTTTAAGAAAGTTAGGGTCAGGTGTGGTGGTGTGGGTAAGTTTAAGGGTAAAGTTAGGGACAGGTGTGGTGGTATGGGTAAGTTTAAGGGTAAAGTTAGGGACAGGTGTGGTGGTATGGGTAAGTTTAAGGGTAAAGTTAGGGACAGGTGTGGTGGTGTGGATCAGTTTAAGGGTAAAGTTAGGGACAGGTTTGAGGGTATGGGTAAGTTTAAGGGTAAAGTTAGGGACAGGTGTGGTGGTGTGGGTAAGTTTAAGGGTAAAGTTAGGGACAGGTGTGGTGGTATGGGTAAGTTTAAGGGTAAAGTTAGGGACAGGTGTGGTGGTGTGGGTAAGTTTAAGGGTAAAGTTAGGAACAGGTGTGGTGGTATGGGTAAGTTTAAGGGTAAAGTTAGGGACAGGTGTGGTGGTATTGGTCAGTTTAAGGGTAGGGTTAGGGACATGTGTGGTGCTATGGGTATGTTTAAGGGTAAAGTTAGGGACAGGTGTGGTGGTGTGGGTAAGTTTAAGGGGTAAAGTTAGGGACAGATGTGGTGGTATGGGTAAGTTTAAGGGTAAAGTTAGGGACATGTGTGGTGCTATGGGTATGTTTAAGGGGTAAAGTTAGGGACAGGTGTGGTGGGATGGGTATGTTTAAGGGTAAAGTTAGGGACAGGTGTGGTGGTGTGGGTAAGTTTAAGGGTAAAGTTAGGGACAGGTGTGGTGGTGTGGGTAAGTTTAAGGGTAAAGTTAGGGACAGGTGTGGTGGTATGGGTAAGTTTAAGGGTAAAGTTAGGGACAGGTGTGGTGGTATGGGTAAGTTTAAGGGTAAAGTTAGGGACATGTGTGGTGGTATGGGTGTGTTTAAGGGTAAAGTTAGGGACAGGTGTGGTGGTGTGGGTAAGTTTAAGGTGGTGTGGGTAAGTTTAAGGGTAAAGTTAGGGACAGGTGTGGTGGTATGGGTGTGTTTAAGGGTAAAGTTAGGGACAGGTGTGGTGGTATGGGTAAGTTTAAGGGTAAATATAGGGACAGGTGTGGTGGTATGGGTAAGTTTAAGGGTAAATATAGGGACAGGTGTGGTGGGATGGGTTAGTTTAAGGGTAGGGTTAGGGACAGGTGTGGTGGTGTGGGTCAGTTTAAGGGTAGGGTTAGGGACAGGTGTGGTGGGATGGGTTAGTTTAAGGGTAGGGTTAGGGACAGGTGTGGTGGGATGGGTTAGTTTAAGGGTAGGGTTAGGGACAGGTGTGGTGGGATGGGTAAGTTTAAGGGTAGGGTTAGGGACAGGTGTGGTGGTGTGGGTAAGTTTAAGGGTAAGTTAAGGACAGGTGTGGTGGTATGGGTGTGTTTAAGTGTAAAGTTAGGGACAGGTGTGGTGGTATGGGTGTGTTTAAGGGTAAAGTTAGGGACAGGTGTGGTGGTGTGGGTTAGTTTAAGGTGGTGTGGGTAAGTTTAAGGGTAAAGTCAGGGACAGGTGTGGTGGTATGGGTAAGTTTAAGGGTAAAGTTAGGGACAGGTGTGGTGGTATGGGTAAGTTTAAAGTGGTGTGGGTAAGTTTAAGGGTAAAGTCAGGGACAGGTGTGGTGGTATGGGAAAGTTTAAAGGGTAAAGTTATGGACAGGTGTGGTGGTATGGGTAAGTTTAAGGGTAAAGTTAGGGAGATGTGTGGTGGTGTGGGTAAGTTTAAGGGTAAAGTTAGGGACAGGTGTGGTGGTGTGAGTAAGTTTAAGGGTAAAGCTAGGGACAAGTGTGGTGGTATGGCTAAGTTTAAGGGTAAAGTTAGGGACAGGTGTGGTGGTATGGGTAAGTTTAAGGTGGTGTGGGTAAGTTTAAGGGTAAAGTTAGGAACAGGTGTGGTGGTATGGGTAAGTTTAAGGGTAAAGTTAGGGACAGGTGTGGTGCTATGGGTATGTTTAAGGGTAAAGTTAGGGACAGGTGTGGTGGTGTGGGTAAGTTTAAGGGTAAAGTTAGGGACAGGTGTGGTGGTATGGGTGTGTTTAAGGGTAAAGTTAGGGACATGTGTGGTGGTATGGGTAAGTTTAAGGGTAAAGTTAGGGACAGGTGTGGTGGTATGGGTGTGTTTAAGGGTAAAGTTAGGGACAGGTGTGGTGGTGTGGGTACGTTTAAGGGTAAAGTTAGGGACAGGTGTGGTGGTATGGGAAAGTGTAAGGGTAAAGTTAGGGACAGGTGTGGTGGTATGGGTGTGTTTAAGGGTAAAGTTAGGGACAGGTGTGGTGGTATGGGTGTGTTTAAGGGTAAAGTTAGGGACAGGTGTGGTGGTATGGGTGTGTTTAAGGGTAAAGTTAGGGACAGGTGTGGTGCTATGGGTAAGTTTAAGGGTAAAGTTAGGGACAGGTGTGGTGGTGTGGGTAAGTTTAAGGGTAAAGTTAGGGACAGGTGTGGTGGTATGGTTTAAGGGTAAAGTTAGGGACAGGTGTGGTGGTGTGGGTTAGTTTAAGGTGCTGTGGGTAAGTTTAAGAGTAAAGTTAGGGACAGGTGTGGTGGTGTGGGTAAGTTTAGGGGTAAAGTTAGGGACAGTTGTGGTGGTATGGGTAAGTTTAAGGGTAATGTTAGGGAGAGGTGTGGTGGTGTGGGTAAGTTTAAGGGTAAAGTTAGGGACAGGTGTGGTGGTATGGTTTAAGGTAAAGTTAGGGACAGGTGTGGTGGTGTGGGTTAGTTTAAAGTGGTGTGGGTAAGTTTAAGGGTAAAGTTATGGACAGGTGTGGTGGTATGGGTAAGTTTAAGGTGCTGTGGGTAAGTTTAAGAGTAAAGTTAGGGACAGGTGTGGTGGTGTGGGTAAGTTTAGGGGGTAAAGTTAGGGACAGTTGTGGTGGTATGGGTAAGTTTAAGGGTAATGTTAGGGAGGTGTGGTGGTGTGGGTAAGTTTAAGGGTAAAGTTAGGGACAGGTGTGGTGGTGTGAGTAAGTTTAAGGGTAAAGTTAGGGACAAGTGTGGTGATATGGCTAAGTTTAAGGTGGTGTGGGTAAGTTTAAGGGTAAAGTTAGGGACAGGTGTGGTGGTGTGAGTAAGTTTAAGGGTAAAGTTAGGGACAAGTGTGGTGATATGGCTAAGTTTAAGGTGGTGTGGGTAAGTTTAAGGGTATAGTTAGGGACAGGTGTGGTGGTATGGGTAAGTTTAAGGTGGTGTGGGTAAGTTTAAGGGTAAAGTTAGGAACAGGTGTGGTGGTATGGGTATGTTTAAGTTGGTGTGGGTAAGTTTAAGGGTAAAGTTAGGAACAAGTGTGGTGGTATTGGTAAGTTTAAGGTGGTGTGGGTAAGTTTAAGGGTAAAGTTAGGGACAGGTGTGGTGGTGTGATTAAGTTTAAGGGTAAAGTTAGGGACAGGTGTGGTGGTATGGGTGTGTTTAAGGGTCAAGTTAGGGACAGGTGTGGTGGTATGGGTAAGTTTAAGGGTAAAGTTAGGGACAGGTGTGGTGGTATGGGTGTGTTTAAGGGTAAAGTTAGGGACAGGTGTGGTGGTAGGGACAGGTGTGGTTAGGGACAAGTTTATGGGTAAAGTTAGGGACAGGTGTGGTGGTGTGGGTAAGTTTAAGGGTAAAGTTAGGGACAGGTGTGGTGGTGTGGGTAAGTTTAAGGGTAAAGTTAGGGACAGGTGTGGTGGTATGGTTTAAGGGTAAAGTTAGGGACAGGTGTGGTGGTGTGGGTTAGTTTAAAGTGGTGTGGGTAAGTTTAAGGGTAAAGTTAGGGACAGGTGTGGTGGTATGGGTAAGTTTAAGGGTAGGGTTAGGGACAGGTGTGGTGGTATGGGTAAGTTTAAGGGTAGGGTTAGGGACAGGTGTGGTGGTGTGGGTACGTTTAAGGGTAAAGTTAGGGACAGGTGTGGTGGTGTGGGTAAGTTTAAGGGGTAAAGTTAGGGACAGGTGTGGTGGGATGGGTTAGTTTAAGTGTAAAGTTAGGGACAGGTGTGGTGGGATGGGTTAGTTTAAGTGTAAAGTTAGGGACAGGTGTGGTGGGATGGGTTAGTTTAAGTGTAAAGTTAGGGACAGTTGTGGTGGTGTGGGTAAGTTTAAGGGTAAAGTTAGGGACAGGTGTGGTGGTATGGTTTAAGGGTAAAGTTAGGGACAGGTGTGGTGGTGTGGGTTAGTTTAAGGTGCTGTGGGTAAGTTTAAGAGTAAAGTTAGGGACAGGTGTGGTGGTGTGGGTAAGTTTAGGGGTAAAGTTAGGGACAGTTGTGGTGGTATGGGTAAGTTTAAGGGTAATGTTAGGGAGAGGTGTGGTGGTGTGGGTAAGTTTAAGGGTAAAGTTAGGGACAGGTGTGGTGGTATGGTTTAAGGGTAAAGTTAGGGACAGGTGTGGTGGTGTGGGTTAGTTTAAAGTGGTGTGGGTAAGTTTAAGGGTAAAGTTATGGACAGGTGTGGTGGTATGGGTAAGTTTAAGGTGCTGTGGGTAAGTTTAAGAGTAAAGTTAGGGACAGGTGTGGTGGTGTGGGTAAGTTTAGGGGTAAAGTTAGGGACAGTTGTGGTGGTATGGGTAAGTTTAAGGGTAATGTTAGGGAGAGGTGTGGTGGTGTGGGTAAGTTTAAGGGTAAAGTTAGGGACAGGTGTGGTGGTGTGAGTAAGTTTAAGGGTAAGTTAGGGACAAGTGTGGTGATATGGCTAAGTTTAAGGTGGTGTGGGTAAGTTTAAGGGTAAAGTTAGGGACAGGTGTGGTGGTGTGAGTAAGTTTAAGGGTAAAGTTAGGGACAAGTGTGGTGATATGGCTAAGTTTAAGGTGGTGTGGGTAAGTTTAAGGGTATAGTTAGGGACAGGTGTGGTGGTATGGGTAAGTTTAAGGTGGTGTGGGTAAGTTTAAGGGTAAAGTTAGGAACAGGTGTGGTGGTATGGGTATGTTTAAGTTGGTGTGGGTAAGTTTAAAGGGTAAAGTTAGGAACAAGTGTGGTGGTATTGGTAAGTTTAAGGTGGTGTGGGTAAGTTTAAGGGGTAAAGTTAGGGACAGGTGTGGTGGTGTGATTAAGTTTAAGGGTAAAGTTAGGGACAGGTGTGGTGGTATGGGTGTGTTTAAGGGTCAAGTTAGGGACAGGTGTGGTGGTATGGGTAAGTTTAAGGGTAAAGTTAGGGACAGGTGTGGTGGTATGGGTGTGTTTAAGGGTAAAGTTAGGGACAGGTGTGGTGGTAGGGACAGGTGTGGTTAGGGACAAGTTTATGGGTAAAGTTAGGGACAGGTGTGGTGGTGTGGGTAAGTTTAAGGGTAAAGTTAGGGACAGGTGTGGTGGTGTGGGTAAGTTTAAGGGTAAAGTTAGGGACAGGTGTGGTGGTATGGTTTAAGGGTAAAGTTAGGGACAGGTGTGGTGGTGTGGTTAGTTTAAAGTGGTGTGGGTAAGTTTAAGGGTAAAGTTAGGGACAGGTGTGGTGGTATGGGTAAGTTTAAGGGTAGGGTTAGGGACAGGTGTGGTGGTATGGGTAAGTTTAAGGGTAGGGTTAGGGACAGGTGTGGTGGTGTGGGTGCGTTTAAGGGTAAAGTTAGGGACAGGTGTGGTGGTGTGGGTAAGTTTAAGGGTAAAGTTAGGGACAGGTGTGGTGGGATGGGTTAGTTTAAGTGTAAAGTTAGGGACAGGTGTGGTGGGATGGGTTAGTTTAAGTGTAAAGTTAGGGACAGGTGTGGTGGGATGGGTTAGTTTAAGTGTAAAGTTAGGGACAGGTGTGGTGGTATGGGTAAGTTTAAGGGTAGGGTTAGGGACAGGTGTGGTGGTATGGGTAAGTTTAAGGGTAGGGTTAGGGACAGGTGTGGTGGTGTGGGTACGTTTAAGGGTAAAGTTAGGGACAGGTGTGGTGGTGTGGGTAAGTTTAAGTGTAAGGTTAGGGACAGGTGTGGTGGGATGGGTTAGTTTAAGTGTAAAGTTAGGGACAGGTGTGGTGGTGTGGGTAAGTTTAAGGGTAGGGTTAGGGACAGGTGTGGTGGTGTGGGTCAGTTTAAGGGTAGGGTTAGGGACAGGTGTGGTGGTGTGGGTCAGTTTAAGGGTAGGGTTAGGGACATGTGTGGTGGTGTGGGTAAGTTTAAGGGTAAAGTTAAGGACAGGTGTGGGTCAGTTTAAGGCATGGGCGTCGGAAGCAAATAAAATGTGTGTGGGTCCTCTCTCAGAATTTTTTTTTTTACTGGAGTAACGTTAGATGCCATTTACATTAAATACAAATATATCGCCGTTTAGCTACTAAACGATTGATTGGGCCAGACAAAATGATGGAAATCACAGACCTATTCATCGTGGCAATAATGAAGGTGTAAGACGCATGGTATTAAGTTTTGACGCAAATCGATCGGAGGTTCGAATCCACCTTTTGCCGAACTCGCTCTGTTCCCTGTTCCCATCACATATCAGATCGCAAAGGCACTTATTTTCAATAAAAATTAATAAAATATTTAAAAAGTGGAAATAAAGCGTCTAACATGTGTTTAATAACACGTGTTTAACGGTTATTGGTAGGTAAACAGACATGTGCTGAATTAGAGACGATAAAAGTGAGTGGGTCCAATATCATTGATCGTAAAAAGTGGGTGGGTCTTGTCCCGCCCACACACAATGGTTCCGACGCCCATGGTTTAAGGGTAAAGTTAGGGACAGGTGTGGTGGTGTGGCTAATCTTAAGGGTAGTGTTAGGTGCAAGGCTTCTTTAGGTTTAATTATAAATTAAACTACAGAAATGAATTACAGATGTAATTACATGCAGGGATTTTTAAAATGTAAGTAAAATGTAAAAAACATGTATATACACTTGTATCAAATGATGGATTTAGGCTAAACGTTAGTAGTAGTTAAGGCCACCTAATATAAAGTGGGACCGTTTTTTCCGTGTATGAAGAGCGTCCTTGAGAAAAAGTGGTTATATCTCTTATGCTACTTGATCTTATATTTGTATGGCATTTTTACGTGCATTTCTATTGAGCAACCAGCATCCAGAACCAGTCCAGAAGTGTCCGTTTTAAGTTATTTTCAATGGCCTACGGCTTCGTTTCTTCTGTGCACATCAGCATTTCTCCCCGGCTCCTCATCCTCTCACTATCAGACTCGGGTGTTTTATAGAGGACGCAGGAATGCTCGCCGAGCAGAAATAGGCTCTCCGGAGTCAAAGCATCGCGGTGATGTCTTTACTGTGCGCTTGATATCAGGAACGGAACGCCGAGCCCGAGCAGAGCCGCCACAGCAGCCGGCATAACAGCGCTAACCTTGACTGATAGACTATCACACCTCTCACGCGCTCCACTGCGCCACCAACACTGAGCGCACTCCATAGGGCTCTGTGAGAGCTTCTTCAAAACAAATCAAAATCAGCTATAACGCTTCATTCTACGACGAATAAACACATTTATGATCAAATAATGCGTCTGCTTGTGTGCATGAATAGACATGAAACATCAGATCATCTCGTGTTCTCTTGAGAGCAATTCATTTAGTCCCAAATAGCACGCGCGAACATATTAAAATGCACGCGGCACGTTCCTAATCTTTGTATTCATGTTGGTGTCATGCATTTTTGAAACAGCAAAAACATTGGATTTGATGACTCCAGATGGTGTAACCAAAATATTTCCCCATGCAATAATTATACGCTTTATTTGACAGTGTCCGTATAATTTATGCATAATTACATGCAACTGACCCTAACAAACCCTAATCCTATAGTTAGTAGTTAGTTAACTTTACTTAAATGCATAATTGCACTGTTACAACGACACCTTAAAATGAAGGGCTAAACTTTAGTTTAAAGTGTCTCTGTTACACTGTAATTATTATTTAAGTACTGAGTAATATTTAGTAAGGGTTTGGGTGATGGTTAGTTGCATGTAATTATGCATAATTTATAGTTATTACTATTGTAACTACATGTAACGTGTAACAATGACACTGTTACCAATAACTATTTTCAAAGATGTAAAATCATTGAGTTTGAAGTGTTTTGTTTACTCCATTTCACCAGAACAATATCACGCCTCAATAAATGGAACGACAACAAACTAGTACATTATATATAATAATCTTCATCATAAAACAATGTATTTAAACCTGTCTGAATCATACGGTGTGTATTATTGTTAATATACCCGGACGGATTTTTTAAAACTTATTTTTTAATAACCGATTGCATGTATTGTTGTCTATATCTGAGAGAGCAGGATGACTTTGTTGTGTATCTTAAAGAGGACGACCTTGGCTGTCATGTCATACTAAATATTTTGTTTTGGCCAACATTAATATATCAGAAAATAATTAGCCTATATAATTCGATAAGCAATCATTTAAAGCAGAGAATATAGCGAGCATAGCAGAACAAAATCTTAACATTTTGTTTGTGCATCATATCAGGATATCTGTAAATGCCCGAATCGATCAATGGAGTAGGTGGACAAACTTTTTTTTTTTTTTTTTTTTTTTGCGGGGCTGATAATAAAACGCATCATCTGCGCGAGAGCTGTCACATGAGCGCGCTGTCCAATGAAGACCTCTGCGATCCTCTGAAGACGTCCAGACAGCGAGGAGGACCTGAGACCTGTTAGAGTCGCTCCTGGAGTTTCTGAAGGACTGACCGGGCCGTGTTTCACGAGACCGCCGCTCGCGCACGCTACACGCGCGCTTTAATGGTGAGTCCATGCACGCATTAGGTGTGGAAAACTATCATTCCCAGAGAGTCTGGGCGAAAACGCGCTTCTTTTGCACTCATTTCTCATCAAGTTTCAGTTCTCACGCCGTGAATCACAAACAATTATGTGATAAAACGCAGGTGGATTAATGCTCATCTAAGCGCGAGAGCTTCTCTTCTTTAATATACAATAGTTTCAAACCGCGCAGATAACAGCGTTTGCCTGTAATGCGATTGCGTCATTAAAATACTGCACAAATTCTGACTTTCGATATGCATGTTCACTTTAAGACATGCAGTTAAACATGGATATCAAATGTCTCTTATACTCCAGAAACGCGTTCATTTATGCATTGCAAGTTGCTATATAATTGTGCATAAATAAATACTTGACACAGTCACTGAAAAGGTTATTAAAGGGGAATATGAATCGTATCTGATAAGAATTTAAGCTTCCATTAAGCTTTATATCACGCTTAGATTTTTGCATCATTTTATTATTTCCTTATTTAAATATAATGCAGTGATTTAACGCAAAACACGTCATTAGTTCACAAAATAAATATTCAGAAAACGAATTCGATTTAAAAAAAAAGAGAGAGAAAAAAAGAAAATAGCCACAAAAAAAAAAAGCACCACATGTGCAATCAATACAACTGTCGGTTACACTGTATTTATTTTATAGTGTCCTTGTTACGTGTACTTATCATAGTAATAACAGTAAATTATTCGTAATTACATGCAGCGAACGAACCCTCAACCGAACCCGGTAACTCTTTATGTCACGGTGTCTATGTTGCGTATGTTACATGTAGCCTATTTACCATAGTAATACCAGACTAACCCTCATCCTAATCCTATAGGAAGTACATGTAGTTACTAAATATTACTCAGTACTCAAATATATAATTACACCGTAACAATGACACCTTATAATAAAGTGTAACCAAATGGCTTTCTAGTCTGTAGATTAAATCTACATATAGAAATGTTAAGAATGCAAATATTTATTTATTTATCAATTAATTATAATTATTTATAATAGTAGCCATACTATCAAATATTAATAATTATTATAAAAAATATAATTAATCAACAAAAAACACAAAAAAAGAACGCGCGCGCGTCGTTCAGTGGGAATGGGCGTGTGTGTGTGTGTGTGTGTGTGTCGTGCAATGGGCGTGGGAGTAGGTGTGTGTGTGTGTGTTTGTGTGGTAAGGGGGAGACATAACAAGAATCAATATGATAAAAATCATCAGTTCGTGATCAATAATTGCATTTTGTAAGAATGTTTATTCCCCCTCAAATCGCAGCGTCTGTAAGAGAAGCGTGAGCCTGAGCTGTGCGATGGAGTTCACGGCAGATGTAGAGCTGGAGGAGCTGTGTCCGGTGTGTGGAGATAAAGTGTCCGGCTATCACTACGGCCTGCTCACCTGCGAGAGCTGCAAGGTGCGCTCACCGGTCTCTGTGCGCGCGCTACAATTACATCATTAAGGACAGTTTATGCGCAACACTACGCACATAATATAAACATAACACATTTATTTGATTGTAGATAATGATATATAAAGCATCACTAACAGTCCTCTTTGTTCATTTGATTAATGCAATTGATTTAGTAAGTTGTAAGTATAGCCTATTAATTTTTTGGTTGTGTCATAAATGCATACTGGATTTCAGAAACCTTATTTTCTGAATAAAAGTAAAGATAATTTTTTTGGTTCCCCAAAGAACCTGTCATGCACTTCCTAAAATAATCATATTTATTCTAAGCATTTGGATAATCATTTGGTTACACTTTATTCTGAAGTGTCATTGCTACAGTGTAATTATAACTTTAAGTACTGAGTAATATTAATTAACATGCACTTACTGTTTAGGATTAGGGTTCGGTTAAGGGTTAGATGCATGTAATTATGCATAATTTATAGTTATTACTAACATGTAAAATAAAGTGTAACCAATCACTTTTCCACCTTTTTGTGCATTGAAAAGTTTCCATGCATGTTAAAGGCTAAGAGAGTATTTGGTAACACTTCATTTCACATGTTACATGCAGTAATATTACACATAATTACATGCAACTAACCCTAAACCAACTCCTAACCCTATTGTAAGTCATTTATTACTCAGTACTTACATGTATAATTAAGACCCTAAAAATATAGGGTTATGCTTCATTATAAGGTGTCTGTGTTACAGTGTAATTATATATTGAAGTACTGATTATAGTGTTAGTTGCATGTAATAATGTGTAATTTATATATTATTATTACTATGGTAAGAACATGTAACGTATAACAATAACACTGTAAAAGAGATCTTCAAAAGTATAAAAGAGCAGATTCAAATGCACCAGTTTTTTGATCAGATGACACAGTACAGAATATAATCCCATGCTTTATCACGACAGGGGTTTTTCAAGAGGACGGTTCAGAATAACAAGAGATACACGTGCACGCAGAACCAGGACTGTGGCATCGACAAAACCCAGAGGAAGAGATGCCCGTTCTGCCGCTTCCAGAAGTGCCTCAGCGTGGGCATGAGACTCGAGGGTGAGCACGGCTTCTCAACACACACACACACACACACTCGCACACACACACACACACGCACACGCACACGCACACACACACACACGCACACACACACACACACACACACACACACACACACACACACACACACACACACTCATACACACAAACACACACACACACATGTTGTGTTTCCATGTTTTATGGGGACATTCTATAATTTTATGGGGCGTAATGCATTTTATACTGTGCAAACCATATTTTCTATCCCCTACACTGCCCCTGCCCCTAAACCTACCCATCACACACACACACACACACACACACACACACACACACACACACACACACACACACACACACACACACACACACACACACACACACACACACACACACACACACTCACACACACACACACACTCACACACACACACACTCACACACACTGCCCCTAAACCTACCCATCACAGGAGACATGCTGCATTTTTACTTTTCAAAAACATCACTTAGTGTGATTTATAAGATGTTTTCCTCATGGGGACCAAAAATGTCCCCACAAGGACAAGGATTTTGGATATTGCCAACTTTGTGGGGACATTTTGTCCCCATACTGTAGGGATTACCAGTCCACACACACACACACACACATACACACACACACACACACACACACACACACACACACACACACACACACACACACACACACACACACACACACACACACACACACACACACACACACACACACACACACTGCCTCTGCCCCTAAACCTACCCATCACACACACACACACACACACACACACACACACACACTCACACTCACTCACACACACACACACACACATGTTTGTTTTTGTGAAATGTGGGGACATTCCATAGGCGTAATGGTTTTTATACAGTAAAAACCGTATTTTCTATCCCCTACACTGCCCCTAAACCTACCCATCACAGGAGACTGCTCAGTTTACTTTCTGTGAAAAACCTCATCCTGTGTGATTTAGAAGCATTTTGAAAAGTGAGGACATGGGAACGTCCTCATATTTCACCCTCTTTTGTAATACCTATGTCATACCCATGTCATTATACACATTTGTGTCCTGATATTTCACAAAAACATGCCCACACACACACACACACACACACACACACACACACACACACACACACACACTCACACTCACACACACACACACACACACACACACACACACACACACACACACACACACACACACACACACACACACACACACACACACACACACACACACACACACACACACACACACACACACACACACACACACACACACACACACACACACACACACACACACACACACACACACACACACACACACACACACACACACACACACACACTCACACTCACACACACACACACACACACACACACACACACACACACACACACACACACACACACACACACTCGGAGCCCTGATCATATCGCTGTCTGTCGAACAGTGGAGTGGCGGGATATAATGCTTATTATATGATATTATATCATGCATCACTCCTCACTCAGTAAAATACATCTGGAAAAAACATTTCATGTAATATTTCATGATCATGAATTAAAATCATCAGATCATATTCAATAACATTGACTCATAAATGTGCTATTAAACCCTAATAACTCATGTAGATCTATATTAATGAACAAACTGTGTTTTAATGTTTCACAGTCAGTTTTATTGTCTATTGAAAAGCATCATTTGGTGGAGAATCTCCTCTCGGGTCTGTTATTGTGGCGCGGTGCGCGCGTTTCCCAGGCCGAGTGCAGAGAAGCACCTGTTTCCGCGCGCGCCTGTGACACATTCCTCACGCGCTGATAAGACTCGCCGATTCACGGAGACTCACAGAAACCAGAGCGGAAAATCTCCATATGAAGAGAAATATCCTCTTACTTACTTAAGCAAAACCGTGCCAAGCATTCCTTGCTTTATTTGGCTTTTAAATCGCTGTTCTCCTAAAATATCATAATGCCAGCTGGATCCGATGAAGAGTACATCTGCAAAATGTAAATACTATATTAGTGTCTTTAACTACTGTGTAAAAACATTTATGTTAATCATTTGATACAGTGCACTCACTGTGACGTACAAAATTACTCAAAATTTGGGTTACACTTTATTTTACAGTGTCTTTGTTAGATTGTAATTTACATTTAAGTAATGTTGAGTAACTGCATGTACTTACTAAAGCGTTCTGCTTAATTGCATGTAATTATTCATAATTTATAGTCATTACTATAGTAACGACATGTAACGTGTAACAATGATTTGTAACCAAACTTTGTAAGCATATAGCACAGTCAATTACACTTTTTTTTAAAGGTGCAGTGTGTAAATTTCAGCGGCATCTAGTGGTGAGGTTGTGAATTGCGACCGCTCACTCCTCCGTTTCGAAGCTACGGTGGCCGCCACAGGACACTCGTCTGAGACAGCGGAGAGTAGCTAGCGCTCTGTAGAGCAGTTTGTCCCTTTAGGGCTACTGTAGAAACATGGCGGCCACTGTAAGGGGACCCGCGGTGTGTGTAGATAGAAACGGCTCATTCTAAGGTAATAAAAACATAACCGTTCTTTATGTAAGGACTGAAAACATAGTCATAGTCTGTCAATAGAGCCTCATTAATACTACACACTGCACCTTTAAGGTGAATTAGTTATTATAAATTAACTCAATTAACTACATGTACTTATTATAGAGTTATTGGTTACACTTTATTTTAAGATGTCATTGTTACAGTGTAATTATATATTTAAGTACTGAGTAATATTCATTAACTATATAGTTAGGGTTTGGTTGAGGGGGAATTGAACGTAATTATGCATAATTTATAGTTATTACTACACCGTAGAAAAATATTCAATTCAATTCAATTCAAATTTATTTGTATAGTGCTTTTCACAATACACATTGTTTCAAAGCAGCTTTACAGAAAGTGCATTTTATAAATGTACATTGAAAAATGTTAGAAAAAGTTAATCAATCATGTATTATTTTAGGGCATAAAGCTGGCGTTGAGTCGTCTCTTCACAGGCGTTGAGTCGTCTCATCACAGGTGTTGGGGCATCTGAAGTCTCCATGAGAGGCTGGATACAAACTGGAGCTGACCAACTATTTACCTCGGGACTAGTGTCCCGAGATAATAACAGAAAAGCAGATGGGAAATAATTAGCATAGCTGCTGTTCAGAATATTAATGCTTTTGATCCGATTTAACTGTTGTATAAAAAGGTAATTATAATGTGAATGCTTGGCTAAAGAGATGCGTCTTTAATCTAGTTTTAAACTGGGACAGCGAGTCTGAACCTCGAACAATATCAGGAAGACTATTCCAGAGTTTAGGAGCTAAATGTGAAAATGCCCTCCCTCCTTTAGTGGACTTAGATATCCTAGGAACGACCAGAAGCCTCGAGTTTAGTGATCTTAAAGAGCGCGATGGATTGTAGGGCGATAGAAGATCCGTTAAATACACTGGAGCTAAACCATTTAGGGCTTTATAGGTCAGTAGCAATACTTTGTAATTGATACGAAACTTAATAGGTAACCAGTGTAGAGATGATAAAATTGGTGTTATATGATCATATTTTCTTGACCTAGTAAGAACTCTAGCAGCTGCGTTTTGGACTAACTGTAGCTTGTTTATTGAATATTATTGGTTTAACTTAAAAAAGCAAGTAACCTGGTTGCCTTAATTTTTTTTGTTTATTTCAATTAAACATTTAAGTTAATGCAATGAAGGAAATTGGTTTAATAAATAGAAACTCAAAATATTATTGTATCTGAACCACATAAATAAATAAAAAAGGTAACACTTCAGAATAATGGTCATTAGTTAACATTCGTTCATGTATTAACTAACATAAACTAACCATGAGCAGTTCATTTGTTACTTTATTAGTTCATCTTTGTTAATGTTAGTTAATATAAACCCAGCTGTTCATGTTAGTTCACAGTGCATTATCTAACGTTAACAAGATTTTAATAATGCATTAGTAAATGTTGAAATTAACATTAACAAAGATAAATAAATGCTTTATAAGTGCAGTTCATCATTAGTTCATGTTAACTAATGATCATTATTCTAAAGTGTTACCAAAAAATGTTGTGATAAATCATGAAAATTGCACAATTTGCAGTTTCACTGCATTATTACAAATAAAACACACAATTACACAATATGTTTACAAAATCTTTTAATAATATCTGACTAAAGGGTGATGTCAATTCTGAAAAATGTTCACTGTATTAACTCAAAAGTTTAATTTCAATGAACTCAAAATTTTTAAGCAACCTGGTAACTTACTTTTAAAATATTGTTTTACAGTGTAAATGTAACATATGTAGTAATGACACTGCAAAATAAAGTGTTTTTACAGTAAGAACATACAGTAGTTAGTTAAAGACACATAATATAAAGTGTGAGCTAATTTTAAGCGTCCTATCGGTCTCTCTTTTCCCAGCTGTCCGTGCGGATCGAATGAGAGGGGGAAGGAACAAGTTCGGCCCTATGTATAAGCGCGATCGTGCCATGAAACAGCAGAAGAGAGCTTTAATCAGAGCCAGCGGCTTTAAAATAGAGGCCAGCACGACCCTCCTGTCCACCGGCCAGACTGAGTACCCTCATCCCGGGTCACTCCCGGGCCTCCACCTGCCTTCTCTGTCCTCTCCGGAGTACGACTGCCCTCCGCTCTGCCCTCCGGCCCTGGGTGTGGCGCTGCAGAGCTACGGCTCGTTCCCGGCTCAGTACCAGTACACCGCTCCCTCTCTACCGAGCAGATCCATTAAAGCAGAATACCCGGATGCGTACTCCAGTTCTCCAGACTCCTCTCTAGGGTACCCGTACCCTGACGGCTGCATGCCCGCGTCCCCTCACTCCAGCCCCATGAACCCCGGCCTGCCCCCGCTGGTGCTGGAGCTGGTCAGCTGCGACCCGGATGAGGAGCAGGTATGGACCAGTAAATGAGCCAGTGTCTGTAACTATCACAACACCTGTTGGGTGCGATGTTGATGCTGTGTTGCTAAACTCTTGATGGGTACGAGTAAGATTAGGACAGGTTTGGTGGTATTGGTTACACTATTGTTTTTTTGGTAACACTTTATTTTGCAGTGTCATTGTTGCTGTTGGGGAAAGTTAGCTCAGACACAACAAAACAAATCTTAGTACCAATTTCCACTAGCTTTTTTTTGTTGACTCAACTTTTGTAAATGACAGTTATACGAGCTGAAAATAAGTTGTCTTTAGTTGAGTCAACTTGACATTATTTGTTTTCTGGAGATATGCAACTATTCTGTAACAAATGTTTTGTAGTTGAGCCAATTTAATAAATGTTGTCCATCGAAAACAGGTTTAGATGTTGATTTTTAAATTGAATATTATTTGGTCATCACCATTTTGGTGATGAGTGTTTCATTTGGTTGGGCAGTTAGCCTCATTTTGTGAGAAAAATGATCAAGTTTTCAGTCTCATAATTCTAATAAATCAATAATATCGTTTCTGACCAACATTTTACCAGCAAAACTTTGTTGCAGCAGATCAGACCATCTGAATTTGAAATACATTACAGGGGGAAAAAGTGTTTTTCCACACACAGACATCAAGAATCAGCACATGAATCTCAACAATGGTGACATACTTCACGCTGCAATGCATGCTGGGAGCCAACGTGGTATTAAAATGATGGCTCCCAGCATGCATTGTGGCATGAAGCATGTCACCATTGTTGAGATTCATGTGCTGATCCTTGATCTCTGTCTCTAACCCTCCTGTTACCCTCAAATCTGGTAACATTTTTTACCCTCTGGGGTCAATTTGACCCCAGAAATTTAAACCTCCAGAATATGATTTTTTTTTTTTTTTTACAAAGGTTTATGTCTCAGGTTATTTATGGCTGACAGCATATCTGGTGGGCTCTGGAACCCTTTTGATGAGATTAGCGGCACTATGTCTACCCTGACGTTCAAGTGGGGATCGGGACCATAATAACTACTAGAGGTTATCGCAATACTAGGTGTGGTTAGGTTAGATTAGAGCCCTAAAACAGAGGGAAGTTGTTTGAAAATAATACTGAATATATTAAAATATGGCATGTTATAGTGACCTTAATAAAACAACCAAAACAAATGTGTGTAAAATTTAGATTTTTCCTATGTTTTATACAGCTAAAAGAGCCTGGGGTCAAAATGACCCCAAGGAACACCGATGCTATAAAATGTGTACAGGACATTGGAAAAATATCATCATGTTAATTTTATGTTTACACAGTTGTCCCCATCAAATTAGGAAAAGTCATTCAATCTGAGGCAAAAAAAATGATGAAAATTGTGTTTTTACAGACTTTAAACATTGAATGGGGTCAAATTGACCCCAAAGATAATAGGAGGGCTAAAATCAGTTCCCACAATGTATTTAAAAATTAAAATTCAGAATGACTGATTTGCTGCATACAACTTTTGTTATTACATATAATATTTATAAATAACCACTTTTGATCAGGAATAAAGTAGTAAACTATTCCTCTTTATAATGCTGTCAGCTGATCATTGGTTACAGCATTCATTGCAACACATTATGTGTTTTGTTAAACACTGTTACAAACTCACACAATACTCTAAGAGTCAAACCGCCCAACTAAAGGAAATGCTCATCACCAAAATAGTGACCAAACATTTTCAATAAAAAAAATCTAAATCTGAACCTGTTAATTCTTAATAAGACCTTCTGTTTCAAATAGACACAAAATGTTGAATTGGCTCAACTACAAAACATTTGTTACAGAATAGTTGCATCTCTCCAGAAAACAAATAATGTCAAGTTGACTCAACTAAAAAATGTTTGTGTCTCACAGACAACTTATTTTCAGTTTGTGTAACTGTCATTTACAAAAGTTGAGTCAACAAGAAAAAGCTAGGGGAAATTAGTACCAAGATTTTTTTTGTTGTAGGAGATTTTTACAGTGTGGATTTTTGCTGAACCAACAAAACAAAATCAGTCTTCTCAACTTGTGTCAAAGTTGTGTTTTTTTACAATGTGTGAATTTTTGCTGAATCAACACAACAAAATCAGTCATTTCAACTTGTGTCTAAGTTGTGTTTCCTGTAAATTACACCGAAATTGTGTATTTAGAGACCACTGTATGTGTGAAGCTTTTCAATTGGGGACCATTTCTGCCTGGATTTGGCCTACCCAGAGTAATTTGGTGTAAATAAGTTACTTTGTGTAAAACAAATGCCAAAGTGATGAATCTCTCTAAAATTTAAAGTGGCTATTTACTTGATGATGTCATTCCGGGTCTGCAGAGTTCAAGAGGTCAGTATGCTTTAAGGTCAAAAGCGAAGACTTTCAGATTAAATAAATAAAGTATATTCGTGTAATTTAACATCTTTAATTATTGTAGGTTTGCATAATATTCAGAGTTAGCATTTCATGGTTTTTATTCATGTCGAGGAATATGTGTTTTTGTGCAAGTGGGATGAGTAAATGCTCACATCCAGAACTACAGTAACCATCATGATCACACACACACACACACACACACACACACACACACACACACACACACACACACACACACACACACACACACACACACACACACACACACACACACACACACACACACACACACACACACACACACACACACACACACACACACACACACACACACACACACACACACACACACACACACACACACACACACACACACACACACACACACACACACACACACACACACACACACACACACACACACACACACACACACACACACACACACACACACACACACACACACACACACACACACACACACACACACACACACACACACACACACACACACACACACACACACACACACACACACACACACACACACACACACACACACACACACACACACACACACACACACACACACACACACACACACACACACACACACACACACACACACACACACACACACACACACACACACACACACTACACACACACACACACACACACACACACACACACACACACACACACACACACACACGTCCTCTCAACACGGGAACAGAAGAGGTGTCAGTCAACACATGAGAAAACTTGCGTTACTTGTTTAAAAAAGTCACTCAGATATTGTTGTAAATTTAAAAGTAATGCATTACTTGTTACTTGAAAAGGTAATTTGATTACATAGCTTGCATTACTTGTAACGCGTTACCCCAACACTTGCCATTGTTACACGTTACATGCATAGTAAAAACTAGATAATACTTAATTTTACAGTGTCCGTTACACGCATATCCATAAAATAGACATTTGTTGATGTAACCTTTTTTTTTTTTGTAAGATTGAGCAACATTTTTTACTGAAACAAAGCCAGTTAACATTGATCGAACAAAGATGCAAATATTGTGTGGCATGCCTATGGTATTTAGAAAGTTTATAGAGTCTTTACAGACCTGTACGTCTTTCTTTCTTCTGTGGAAAGCAAAAGAAGATATTTTAGTTAATGAAAGGCAATGCAGCGTAAACACCGTTGGACTCCATTGACTTTCATTGCATGGACAAAAATCCTCTTACTTTAACTTGGAACCGCACAAGATTTAATGTATGATGCCAGAATTGTATATTTGTGTGAACTGTGCTTTTAAAGCGAGGGGAATTATGGGATTTTAAAAGATGCTTACACTCTAAAAAATGCTGGGTTGTTTTAACCCAATGTTGGGTCAAAAATGGACTAACCCAGCAGCTGGTTAAATGTTTGCTTAAAACAACCCAATTGCTGGGTTAGTCCATATTTGACCCAACATTGGGTTGTTTTTTACCCAGCATTTTTTAGAGTGTAATTATGCAATTCAAATCTGGTCAAATCCATAAATGTAAAATTTTTAAAAATGCAATATTTTTTTCAGTAACACTTTACAGTAAAGTTTCATTTGTTAACATTATTGGTAACACTGTATTTTACAGTGTCCGTTACATATGTTACATGTAGTTACTAATAAATTATGCATAATTACATGCAAATAGCCCTCAACCAGTTAATTTATGATACTCAGTACCTAAATATATAATGAGACTGTAACCACATTAACTACATTAGTTACATGAACTCATAATAAAAACATTTATTAATCTTAGTGTTAAGTCAGATATTTAAATAAAAATCAAAAGTTGCACATTATTTAATGTACTTGAGTTAACATGAACTAACAATGAACAGATGTATTAACTAATATTACCAAAGATAAATAACTACTGTAACAGTATTGATCATAGTTAGTTAATGCATTATCTGACAATAACTGGTGGTAACACTTTAGTTTAGGGTCCGATTCTCTCTATTAACTGCGGTTACACTTTATCAAACCGTCGTTGTTACATTGTAATTATACATTTACTGAGTAATATGTACTTAAGGTTTGGTTTAGGGTCAATTATATTATGTATAATTTATAGTTGTAACTAGTATATGTAAAAATGACACTGTAAAATAAAGTGTTACCAAAGTTGCTGCCTTAATGAGACATAAACAAGTTGAAAATTGCTTAACTTATTTCGATGAGTTAAAGCAATGTAAATACATGTTGTTATTGATCATATTTTTTATAGTGTATTAGCATGCATATTAGTAGGCTGTTTATTAGTCCTCATAAAGCACATATTAGTGCCTAACTATAGTAATTAGGAGTTTATTGAGGCAAAAGTCGTAGGTAATCGTGAGAATTGGACCCTAATGTAAAGTGTTTTGTGTTTATTTCATGGTACTAAACAGTATTCACCTCTAGATGATGCACCATATACTATTTTTCAATGAATGCAGTGTTTAAAACACCACATAAGCTCTTCTCAGGCGGTCATACTGTGTGTGTGTGTGTGTGTGTTTGGCTTCATGTTTGCAGGTGCGAGGGAAGATCTGTGCGTACCTTCACCAGGAGCAAAGCGGCAGAGGCAAACTGGACAAACCGCGGCCGTTCGGTCTGCTGTGCGTCATGGCCGACCAGACACTGTTCTCAATCGTGGAGTGGGCAAGAAGCTGTGTCTTCTTCAAGGAACTAAAGGTACAGCGCTGAGATAAGGCATGTGTGTGTGTGGGACACATCTCTGATCATCCCCAATACGTGTTTTGTCTAATAAAAGTCAAACTATTTTGGAGAAAGTTGGCTATTTTGTCGCCAAATCATGTATCTCAGTGAAAGATAACAGCTAGGGACGCCGAGGCGTTCAGATATTCTTGTCAAGCAGCTTTGAGATTACGTTCGAATGTTTCGGTTTTAGTGGTAGTATCGCTGATATCTGTGCCGAAGCGTCAACGTCTGAATTCTTGCCCGCTCTCCAAAGGTTTTGACTGGCTGTTGATGCTAAATATATCAGATCTGACACTCAGTTGCTCTTCTCATCAGGGAGTGTTGCACATCACACAGGATTTGTTGAATCTGAAACAGACACAGTGTTGAATACGCCCTTTCTAACTTCATTTCCAGAAGAGCTCGGACCTCTTACGAGGGCCATTCGACAGGATTGGACCAAAGTCACATTCTTAAAAATGTTTCCACAAATGTTGTATGTATGCAAATCGCATAATATCCAAGGTGCACGTTTCTAGTAACTGTGCGGTTAGTTCTCATAGGTCTCCCTGCACCACATGACCAGTCATAAGGGTCAATTTTTATACATCATTTATACATACATTTTTATACAGGTTCTATTTTTGTGCAAATGTAAAGACCTCTTCATACCAAAAGTGAAATAATAAGCCTGAGGTAAAAATACAAATCCACACGCTCTGCTGCGCTGCCATTCTGGATAATGAGAGAATAGGACACAGGAGAAAAAAAGTTTTACCAATAAAACTAAAAAATCTAGTAATTTTTGCTCATGGTTTAACTGAATCATTAAAGGTCAGCAGCAAATTGGTCAATAAAGGTAGAATAAATGCATAAAGTAGGTTTGTATTTTTTGCATTCTTTTTGAGGAATACTCAATCTTTATGCAAGTGAGATGAATAAATGCTCAAATTTAGTCTAGGACTGCAATAACCATCATGTTCACACACACCTCAGTCAAATACATGTGAAAAAGTAACTCAGATATTTTGTTGTAAATTTGAAAAGTAACGCATTACTTTACTAGTTACTTGAAAAAGTAATCTGATTACGTAACTCAAGTTACTTGTAATGCGTTACCCCCAACACTGCTAATAATACATTTATGATAGGAAATGTACAAAATATCTTAAAGGAACATGATCTTAATATCCTTATGATTTTTTGGCATAAAAGAAAAACTGATAATGTTGACCCACTCAATGAATTGTTGTCTTTTGCCACAGATATACCCGTGAGATTATGACTGCTGTTGAGCTCCAGGGTCACACATTTCGTTTTATCTTCCTTTTGAGTGCCGTAAAATGCATGCTGTCTTTCTTTATCATTTAACAAACAGTCAGATAAAAATAATGTTGTCTACTCAAGTGTTAGAAATGTCAAAATCTGTTTTACTTCGTTGAATTAACTGACAACACAAGATGGTCTCAATTTTTTTCGGTGTAGTCGGATATTAAATAATAGTCTGGATTGGCAGTTTATGTTTTTGACAAACGAATCATATTTTGTGCTCCAGGGTCACATATGGTATATTTTCAGAAAGTTTGGGAATATTTTTCCTCTCCCCAAAATCGCCGCTACAGAAACACTATAATAATATTTAGTTTACATCTATCTTGTAAATAACTGTTTCGCTATTTCATAAAAAGGGTAAATCAATAACAATCACAGTTTTGAGTGATTTATGAGATTTAATGTATTTTGTCTATAACTTTATGCCTTTTAGAAAGAAAGATTGATCACACTGATTTACAGAGTTAAGGCTCCAGCACTGAAACAAACATCTTAGTTGATAATTCAATGTTTTATTTTTGATAAAGCATTGCATGTTTGGGTCGTGACGGCACATTCAGCAGTGACTGTAATGTTTTGCTAATGTACGTAAAGTTTCAAGACTTACAAAGAAAATATATATTAAAAATGTACATATTTTTTAAAAAACAACAGGGGAACAAAATGCAAAAATGTTATACAGTCAAGCCAAATTTGATTCAACATTTTCTCACATTATCACAGTTTATTCACTGTAGTTTAGAAAAAGGTAATAAAATATGATGACAAACTATAACTATAAATACTATATTTATAAACAATGCAGATTGTTTCAAAGCAGCTTCACAGTGTTAAACATTGCAACAGAATATATTTCAATGATCATACAGTGACAACGTGGACTTAAGATCAGTAATTTAGGTCATATGGTTAATTTAGTTTAATAATTTGATTTATTTGGATATTTAGTTGAAAAATGTAGTGTCAGATAACTTTGATAGAAAGGGATGTAATTGATTACAATCAACCAATCAGCTGTTAGATTTAACTACACAGTTAGATAATACAAATTTAGGTCAATGACCAAGCAATGCTTCATTTAGTTCAGTCTGTGGGGTCAAAGGTCACATTAGCAATTAAAGAACAACCCCTTCATCAAAACATGCTCAGCTCAAAGTGTCTGGATCGGTTCAGAACTTCAGTGTATAATACGTCACAGTTTCATAAATGAACTATATTATTTATATATATTATATATAATATAACTTTATATATATTACATCTGTGTCTGAATCATGTTTGGTTTGATTGTATTTTAATATCCTTTTCATAAGTTGAAATGTAGGGTTCGGGACAGCCACCTCCCAATTAAAAGTACGCGATAAATGATGATATTATAAACGTGGAGCCCAACAGCAGTCATAATCTCACGGGTATATCTGTGGAGATGGCCAATAATACATTGTATGGGTCAAAATTATCAGTTTTTCTTTTATGCCAAAAATCATTATGATATTAAGATCATGTTCCATGAGGATATTTAGTAAATGTCCTACTGTAGATATGTATTATTGGTAGTAATATGCATTACTAAGGACTATGTATTTATTCAGTTTTCATGTGATGTATAAATCTCAAATTCAAAAACTGGACCCTTATGGATGATTTTATGGTCCAGATTCACACATATTAAGTTTTTAAAATCTTATTGTGGGTTTCAGTCGATAATAGAAGGATCTGAGTAAATGTGTTCTGTAGAATGGCCCATAAATGCCTTTATCGGGAGATTTTATTATTCGCTCGATTAGTCACTGCGTGCTGGAATGAATTCAAACAAATCATTTAGAATTTGGAACTTTGTTTTTGCACATTCACACCTGCACGACCGTCGCATTCCGTTCTGTAGCCATGGCAACAAGCGCCAGGATTCCGAATGATGCCTAAAATGTGTCAGTTTGAAAATGCATGCCTGCGACTGACTCGACGCTTAATTACATTCCGGCAGGAGATAACTCAGGAATCCCATGCAGCGCTCCCTCTCTCCGCCGCATTGTTCCTCCGATTGAAAAGGGTTTTATTAAACTCTCTTTTGTGTACATGCTATTAGGTTTGTGCAGGACGGTCTACCGCGTGAGAGAGGTCAGGTCGGCAGGGCTGGAGGCTGTGGATTAGATATATGGCTGGAGTGATGGTGTGTGTGTGTGTGTGGAGGCTTCTATTAGAGCTTCACTGAATACTGACATGGCGTGGCCTTCAAAAGCAGAGGACAGTATATGAGCACGCACAGAGGATTAGCGGGGGAGGAAGACGATGGAGAGAGCGATGAAGGACGAGAGGTGAGAAGGTGCGACAGGTCATTGTCTGGCGCTCATAAATACAGCTCGTCACAAGGACTCGTTCCCTGGTTTTACGAGCTCCGTCCGCTTCGCCGTGCGTCTGTGTGCAAGCGTTGGGATGGGAGAGTCAGAGGTGACGCGCTTTGAGTCAAACCAACAGATGTCACACATTTACCTCCGTTTGGGCCTTTTATTCAGAGGAGAATTGTCGTAAAGGCTTTGAAATATTTACATGTATTTTTTAAGATTATATATGAAATATCTGCTCGTATTGTTGAAGACTTCTTGGGCCTGTTTGCAGTGATGTGATATGGGCTTTATGCACTGGAGCTTTTATGCCCTCACACACTCATTAATGCAAGCTTTGAGACCTCACGTTTCTTTGAGCGAACCAATCACTCGTCTCTGTTTATGACGCTCGTTCCAAACCGATATGACTTTCTTTCTGCTGTGGAATGCATAGGAATATATTTGGAAAAATATATATTTTTAGTTTTTTAGAAAGTGAGAGTAGCCTGACGTGGTCATACTCAACTCTAGTCAGATATGAGTCCCGCTCCATTGAGCTGTGATTATGGGGTGTTTCAACTGAACCAGGAAAGACCTCAATTGGATAGACCCACAACCAATCAGAGCAGCGGAGCGACGCGTAACGTTAGTTATCAGCAGAACTCAACTGCACTGTGTTGCCAAGTCCGTGTTTTTCCCACGGGATGTTCTCCATGTCCGCGGGTTGAAGCGACCCCAATTATGTGATATATAGACCCAGGAATGCGAGTTACAGACAATGCGAATAACATATTTTGCCAACCAAACGCCATTTTTTTCCGGAGAACCTCCCCGGAAAGCTATTGGGATTGTTTTGGGCTATAGTTTTGAGTAGCAATTGTGCGACATTGCAAAAAAACTTGAAAACCCTGTCTGCACGCGCGCTGGATTAAAGTGTGCTTCAGCGCTGGGAAGATGAATCTGTATTTAAATTCGGTCATTTATGTAGTAGAAATGTGGAATTATTTTTGAGTTTGGTGCCTTCTAGACTGAGAAAACACAGAAAATGTATTTATGTCTCATGGGGATGAAAGACAACAATTCCCAGAATGCACTGCTTCACTGCCCTACTCTAGGCACGGCTAGTCGGCTACAGGATTACTGGATCACTTGCCCACCGCTTCATTATCATAAAATCAGTTCAGTTAGAGACACTACAATTAAAAACTGAACGTGTCTGTTCGATATAATGCGAGTGAGACGATTGAGTGTCACGGCACAAACGCAGCAGGATCGGATTACATTCATCACATGAGCGGAGGGAATCTCGGGATTCACATTCACAGCGCGTGATCAGTCTGCCGTGTGTTCAGTTCATGTCTTTGGAAGCTTAACTTTCATAGGAAGTTCATTTGAACAGTTGAAACACTCCCTTTGCTCTCCGCCGCTCCGTTTACATGAATCTCCGCAGCTCCCGAGCCGAGTGCTGCGAGTGTGATGTTGAAAACATGTGGAAATAGCGCCTCCTGCTGGCTGTAGTCTTCAGCCTCTGGACAAAAACTCCTCCGATGATGCAAAATGACGATATTTACATCATCAGAGGAATTTTTCCAGAAATGAAATACATAATTCTCTCGTCTCAGGGGGATATGAGGGGGGAAAGTACGATAATTTGAATATACTCCTGGGTTTCTACTGAGACAAAGCTTAATGCTAATCGCTGAAGTAACCCTTTAAGTAACATGGAAGAAAAAGATGAGTGTAAACGATCTTTGCCGGTGTTGTAAAAACAGACTTTAAGGATCCACAGAGTACTTACCATCATGATCATCATTTCTGAGAGAAAAAGTGAAGGTGAATAGCATAGAAATCTAGACGCACCCTAGCGGCAGCAAATTTAATCTGCCCGCGAGTGTCGTCTAGCAACTCTCAATACCCTTCTGAGCTGGAAAAACCAGACTCTGGTCAGGCCAATCACATCGTGTATATAGAGTCGGTGGGCGGGCTTAACGTAATGACGGCAGAGTTGCGACGGTTCCTGCTGCTTGAAAACAAAGGAGATTTCGGCTGGAGATGTTGGCGATCAGCGGTCTTTCAAATCTGGCCGCGACTCAAAGATTTAAAGTTAAGCTTTTCATTGAAAAAAGAGCAAATAACCGAGAGCTCTCACTACGTCAGCTTCTTCTTTGCTCTGGTTGGTTGGAGCGCTATCCAATTGCGTGCAGAGGGAGTTTGAAAGACAGCCGTTTATCCCGCCTCTCGGATTGAGTCCTGCCAACGGTGAGTTTCCAGACCCAACATCTTGATGTGGGACTGGCTTGTCAGGCTAGAAGGTGAATGCATACGAACAAGTTCTCCGTTTAGGATAAGAGCAAACTCAACCCAAGCGCCTTTGATGACGTGGATGATTACGATACTGTTGATCATCTGTCCATCATCGGCTAAAGCCCGCCCTGATGATCTCATTGGTCAGTTTCTGTTCATCACGAACAGCTGCGCAAAGATGATTCTGCGCTCATTTGATATAATATTTGATGTTGTAGATTTAAGTAGCAAATAAGAATCGCTAAAATAGTTGAATACATTTTAAAACAAAGGTCTTGTTAATGTTTGTCAGTTTTGTTCAAGGTAACTAAAGCAACAGTTTTGCCACAACAGAAGAATATGTAAAAGTATGGCATTAAAGGCACCATATTTAACATGATCATAAACGTGATCATGTTGTTGACATGGTCAGATTCAGATGGGAAATATAATTTATTAAGTTGGGAGTCCACCTTAGAGATAATCACCATATTTATAATGAAACCATCATTTTTTAAAATGAGATATTAATCATATCATATAATAAAATATCATTTATTGTTACTACTGCAAATCTATACTCAATTATTATGGGATCTCCTTCAATGCTTTCAGAATCTTTACTTTTTTAAATGATTTTGTTTCTATATTTTTCATATATATTTCTATATTAACATATTTTAATTATTATTTTATTCACCAAAATAAACAGAAAATTGTTCAAACTTTGCTAAAGTGATTGTTTTGAACACAATTAGCATGCATGATGCCAACATGATTAGCATATTTGTTAGCATATTTTTAACAAAATGCTAACACGAGTAGCATGTTGTTAACATAGTGCTAACACTTTAAGCATGTTGGTAGCATAATGCTAATCTGGTTAACATTATGGTAACAACATGCTAATTGTGTTAGCATTGTGCTACCAACATGCTTGGTAGCATGTTTTTAACAAAATGCTAACATGAGTAGCATGTTGTTAACATAATGTTAACCAGATTCGCATAATGCTAACATAAATAGCATTTTGATAACATAATAACACAATTAACATTTTGCTAACAATGCTTATTAACATTGCACGATTAACATTTTGCAAACATGATTATCATGTTGTTAACACAATTAGCATCATGCTAGCACATTTTGACTTTTTATCATGTTTTAATGCTAAGCTAATTACTATTAGCATTTAGCTATTCACTGTTAGCATATGTAGCATGTTGTGAGCACATAACAACTCTTCATTTCCCATGATTTAGGTGGGAGATCAGATGCGACTGCTGCATAACTGCTGGAGCGAGCTGCTGGTTCTCGATCACATCTGCAGACAGGTGCATCATGGGAGAGACAGCAGTCTGCTGCTCATCACAGGACAGGAGGTGAGATCACTTCAGTACAAACATCGAAACATCACATAGGCCCTGTTTACTCTGGTGTTAAGATGCGTTTTGGTCGATCGGATCACAAGTAGACGAGGGAGACACATTCCCGTTTACACCTGGTGTTTTAAGCCGTCTCTTTTGTCCACTTTCAAACACTTCTGTCCTGATTTATTCGAGGGGAGGGTCTATGGGTGAGTGAATGGAAGGGCTTTATCAGATCTTTCGCTATGTATGATGAAATAAGCTCATGCGGTTTACATATGAACACGTTTCTAAACGATAGAGTTCAGGACTGGAGAGAGAACACTGTGCTTGGGACGTTTCTCATCCTCAAACTAAACTTGGGTCTCCAGCCGACAGTTTAAATCCCGTCTGGCTGGTGTGCTTCATTTAATGTTTACACGTCAGTCGGAGGAGAGTAGGGCGTCTTTTAATGCATTTAACTACATGAGCGTCTACACTGCGAAAGCAATCCGGTCGGATGTGTTTTCCTCTACCTCTGGAAGTGGTTGAAGGTGGACACGTTTTAGCTGAAAACATTTTAGTGCCCATTTACATCATGGGATAATTTTATGGATTTCATTTTAATTCACTTTCCCCGGCATTGACAGAATTTTCCGGCTTTCCATGTTTTCACTGGTATACGGTAGGGGGCGCTTTTACACAAATTCGGAAAGAGTTCTGAACCTCAGGATCAAAACACAGGTAAAAAAGAAGCAGAAACAAGCGATAAAAGTATTGATTATGCAAGTTGAAGATTTTCAAAATGTTGTTTTTTTTGTGTTGATCAAAAAAAGAATGCATGAAGTTAGAGTAAAACGCTAAGGCTCTGTTTGTTCCTTTTATATATTGCATGTTAAACAATATTCTGGGGGCATTTTTGTGAAAATTATCAAAAATGCTGGCGGTGGCTGGCAAATTTTTAAAAAAATAGAGTTAATTATTTCATTTAAATTATGTTTTATTTTGATTAAACAGCTCATAAAAACACTATAAATCACTAGAAAACATTTTCTCCGGGAGATGACGGAGAAACACACGGAGAACATCAGCTTTAGTTTCTGCTCTGACAGACACGAGACCAGCCGAACGCTGAGAGTGTGTGTTAGAGATCAGGACCGGAGAGAGAACACTGTGCTTGGGACGTCTCTCATCCTCAAACCAAACTTGGGTCTCCAGCCGACAGTTTAAATCCCGCCTGGCAAGCGCTCTTCCCATAATGTTCACGCGTTAGGTCAGTCGGAGGAGAGTAGGGCGTCTTTTAGAGGCTGTTCGAACACATTAGATGAGCGAAACTACGAAAGCAATCCGGTCGAATGTGTTTTCCTCTGGAAGTGGTCGAAAGTGGACAAGCTCAAATCATTCAGACCCGTTGTATTCAGCCTCGTCCACTTGTGATCCGATCGACCCAAACACATCTTAACACCAGGAGTAAACACGGCCTAACAGTAAATGCTGAACTGGCATATGCTTTTGCATCTGTCAAAAGACTAATACAACCATAAGGAAGGAGGAGGGCTGACTCTCAGTCAAAGAATCTGTGTGAATATTATTTAAGACCGCTCTTTTAGGCTTCAGCTGTTGTAATTTGGCCTTTTAATGCTTCAAACCTTATTGATGCATGTTTAGAAAGGCCTCAGTGCCCTTGGTGAAGGATCTGCTCACTAATGAAGGTGTTGTGTGCTGTAGGCTGATCTGTCAGCGGTGTCTGACGCGGGGCCGCCTCTGTCCAGTATGGTGGAGAGAGGACAGGAGCTGGCCAGGAGACTGCAGCTGCTGCAGGTGGACCGAAGAGAGATGGCCTGTCTGAAGTTCCTCATCCTCTTCAACCCCAGTGAGTCTGACCTCTTCACATGCCACTGACAAGATGGAGAACTACATAGGGCTGAATTCAGCTTTATTAAACACATACTTTTTAGTACATAGGGCCCTGTTTTACCGATCTGAGCTCACGGCGCAGGAGCTCTTAGGGTGTGTCCGAATCCACTTTTGCTAGTTTAACGACTGAAGAAATGTTCTGCAGCCCGGTGCATGGTCCAAAAGGGTCGTCCCTCGTCTCTTAATGAGTCATGGGTGTGTTTTGGGCGTAACGTGCAATAAACCAATCAGAGTCTCATCTCCCTTTCCCTTTAAAAGCCAGTTGTGCTCGCACCGGCGGATTCACTATTGACATGAGGAGAGACTGAACGCTTCTCCAGAGAGGAATCCTTTTATTTTAATATTTAAAATGTGTGTGTGTGTGTGCGCCCTGGTAATCCCTTCGGTATAAGGACAAAATGTCCCCACAAAGATGGCAATATCCAAAATCCTTGTCCTTGTGGGGACTTTTTTTGAGGAAAACGGGTCATAAATCACACTAAGTGATGTTTTTTGATGTGTGTGTGTGTGTCTGAACACCAGGTGTGTGTGTGTGTGTGTGTCTGAACACCAGGTGTGTGTGTGTGTGTGTGTGTGTGTGTGTGTGTTTGTGTGAGTGAGTGAGTGAGTGAGTGAGTGAGTGAGTGAGTGAGTGAGTGAGTGTGTGTGTGTTGTATGTGTGTGTGTGTGTGTGTGTGTGTGTGTGTGTGTGTGTGTGTGTGTGTGTGTGTGTGAGTGCAGGAGCATTGTTGGAGCGTTGCTATTGTGAGGAACTGAAAACCACTGACCATTGACCAACACACACCTGCTCTAAAGTCAATAGTGCAGTGTTTATGTGTTATTTAAAGAGTGTGTTAGTAATATGAACCTATAGGTGGTGCACAACACACACACACCCACACACACGATCTAATTATTACACACACAGGGATGCAGCAGCGCGCACACACACACACACACACACACACTCTGATTATTACACACACAGCACACACACACAGGTGAATTTATTCATCCACTTCCTGGGAAATTGGTGAAAAATATCTGTAATAAAAATCTCAGATAGCAAATGACATCTGGCCCAGCTGTGGCCCACACCTCCCACATTCTTCTGGTCCGCATGGAGAGACGGCGATGACTCAACCTGAGTGTGGTTGGCAAAAAGCATACATATCCGGGCCTCATCCGGGCCAACTATGGCACACATGGCTCAGTTCTGGCAAAGGTCACATGGGCCACAGACAGCGAGCCACAACTCACACTAAAACTGCTTAATGTGTGTGGCCAGATACAGCCCATAAGACCTTAGCCGCTGCCAGAACTGAGCCATGTGTGCCATAGCTGGCCCGGATGTGTATGCTATCTGGAAGTCGCTGCAATTAGGGAAGTTTTTCCCTCCATAATAAATGCGTGTCGTCTCCGAGCGTCAGGCAAAACACAATAAACGCTGTCCTGTTCTCTTGTGTTGGGATGCTGGTGTTTGGGAAGTGATGAAGGTGTGTGTTTATGTGCATGTCGTCTTATCAGATTTGCCTTAATTGAGCGTGTTTTCTTAAGTTCATTTTTAGAATTTATGCACATCTTCACGTTTTTATGCAATATCCCAAAATGAGCATGAAAATAGGTGGATGGACACAGCTAATGAAAATATAATTGAGTGTAATAAAAACTAAATTAATCCATAATACAAAGAGTTGTGGTAATATAAAGCCATTTTAATAAAGTTGCACATTTTACAATTTTTTAGGCATGTTGTCACACGCTTTACTCCACTGAATATACAATTTATATAGTTATAGGCATTACAGCAGTGCTTCTCAACCAGGGCTCCGTAAAAATATATATGAACTTTAATGACATCCCATTCTTAATCCGTAGGGTTTAATATGGAGTCGGCTCAACCTTTGCAGCTCTAACAGCTTCAGCTCTTCTGGGAAGGCTTTCCACAAGGATTAGGAGTGTGTTTATGGGAATTCTTCTAGAAGTGCATTTGTGAGGTCAGGACTCTGTGCAGGCCAATCAAGTTCCTCCACACCAAACTCACTCATCCATGTCTTTATGGAGCGACGCTTTGTGCACTGGAGCGCAGTCATGTTGGGACAGGAAGGGGCCAAAATGTTCCCACAAAGTTGGGAGCATGAAATTGTCCAAAATGTCTTGGTAAAGCATTAAGAGTTCCTTTCACTGGAACTAAGGGGCCAAGCCCTGAAAAACAACTCCACCCCATAACCCCCTCCACCAAACTTTACACTTGGCACAATGCAGTTAGGCAAGTCCGTTCCTCTGGCAACCGCCAAACCCAGACTCGTCCATGGGATGGTCAGACAGAGAAGCGTGATTGGTCACTCAGAGAACACGTCTCACTGCTCTAGAGTCCAGTGGTGGCGTGCTTTACCCCACTGCATCCCACGCTTTGCATTGCTCTTGGTGATGTAAGGCTTGGATGAGCTGCTCGGCCATGGAAACCCATTCCATGAAGCTCTCTCCGCACTGTTCCTGAGCTCATCTGAAGGCCACAGGAGTTTGGAGGTCTGGAGCGATTGACTCTGCAGAAAGTTGGTGACTTCTGCGCACTGTGACCTCAGCATGCGCTGACCCGCTCTGGGATTTCACTTCGTGGCTGAGTTGCTGTTGTTCCCAATGGCTTCCACGTTGTTATAATCCCACTAACAGTTGAGTGTGGAATATTTAGTAGTGAGGAAATGTCAGGAATGGCCTTATTGCACAGGTGGCAACCTATCCCGGTCCCACGCTTGAGTTCACTGAGCTCCTGAGAGCGAGCCATTCTTTCACAAATGTGTGTAGAAGCGTCTGCATGCCTAGAGCTTGATTTATACACCTGTGGCCATGAAGGGATTGAACACCTGAACTCTGGGATCTGGAGGGGCGGCACAACACTTTTGGCTATATTGTGCGTTATATATATATATAGACAAGCATTAAAATAAATAGAAAAAAAAAAGATTAATGGAATCTTAAAACTTCACGGCCACACTTTTTTTTTGTTATGAAAAATTAAAAAATATTTCACCTGGTAGAAATTACAGGTAAAAATATTTTTAAGAATATCCAGTAAATCATGAACATTGGCTTTCTAATATTGTTGTGGGAAAAAAAGGATGAGAACCAATACCTTAAAAATAATACAAATAAGCTATTGCACATTTTAGTCATTACTATTCAGGAAAAACTGCATGCTTCATGGGGTAAGCTGTCACAATGAGCCTGCCATTAAACAGCCGAGTAGACTGCAGACAAAACTCAACAAGAAAAATAACAAGCAAAAAAAATCATGAAACTGCAAAAAATGTAAATCACTTTGCAATATGTGACAGACTGCTCGGAAGCACACATTTGTTTGATCGGAAATTCAGGCCGTTTGTGTGAACTAGCCCTGCTCTCCCTTTATCATCTCAACAGGGTTTTCAACATTTACTACTTCTAATTCTTACTGTATATACCCTAAATACAGCACAGTTTATTGCAAGCACTTATTAAAATGAATAAATACTACAGCCTCTGAACGACAGTTTGCTCTTGTACACAGCAACAAACCTTTTCCTAGAAATGTCCAATTACAGTTTCATTAGGCACAATAAACAAACACATCTGAGAGAGGAAAACTGCATTTAAAAGGCAAAGAATTTGTCATCTCCCCTCACTCCGTCACATAGATTTTTCTCATTCTTTGCCCAAATGAAAGCAGCTTTATTGAGTCATTTGTGTCCTTCAAATGTACTGAAAAGATTATTCAACATTTTAATTACTGTGTGAATGGCTCTTCTGATGAGCTCTGCTAATGCTTTAAAGTGCTCCGTTAATGGGTGTGGCTATTGTTACCCTAACACACACACACACACACACACACACACACACACACGTTGTTTTTTGTGAAATGTGGGGACATTCCATAGGCGTAATGGTTTTTATACTGAACAAACCGTATTTTCTATCCCCTACACTGCCCATCACACACACACACACACACACACACACACACACACACACACACACACACACACACACACACACACACACACACACACACACACACACACACACACCACACATCACACACACACACACACACACACACACACACACACACACACACACACACACACACACACACACACACACACACACACACACACACACACACACACACACACACACACACACACACTGCCCCTGCCCCTAAACCTACCCATCACACACACACACACACACACACACTGCCCCTGCCCTAAACCTACCCATCACACACACACACACTGCCCCTGCCCCTAAACCTACCCATCACACACACACACACACACACACACACACACACACACACACACACACACACACACTCATGTTGTGTTTCCATGTTTTATGGGGACATTCCATAGGCGTAATGCATTTTATACTGTACAAACCGTATTTTCTATCCTCCCTACACTGCCCCTGCCCCTAAACCTACCCATCACAGGAGACATGCTGCATTATTACTTTTTCAAAAACATCACTTAGTGTGATTTATAAGATGTTTTCCTCATGGGGACCAAAAAATGTCCCCACAAGGACAAAAATTTGGATATTGCCATCTTTGTGGGGACATTTTGTCCCCATACCGTAGGGATTACCAGTCCACACACACACACACACACACACACACACACACACACACACACACACACACACACACACACACACACACACACACACACACACACACACACACACACAAAAACCTCATCCTGTGTGATTTATAAGCATTTTGAAAAGTGAGGACATGGGGAACGTCCTCATATTTCACCTCTTTTGTAATACCTGTGTCATACCCATGTCATTATACACATTTGTGTCCTGATTTGTGTCCTCTCTCTCTCTCTCACACACACACACACACACACACACACACACACACACACACACACACACACACACACACACACACTACGAGGTGTATAATGCTCTGTCTGGTCCTCAGGTGTGAAGCTCCTGGAGAACCAGCAGTTTGTGGAGAGCGTGCAGGAGCAGGTGAACGGGGCTCTGCTGGAGTACACGCTCTACTCGTACCCTCAGTGTCTGGACCGCTTCGGTCAGCTCGTACTGCGGCTGCCGGAGGTGCGTTCGCTCAGCGCGCAGGCCGAGGACTATCTGTGCTACAAGCACCTGTGCGGAGAGGTGCCGTGCAACAACCTGCTCATAGAAATGCTCCACGCCAAGAGGTCGACCGCCGTGTGAACGGGACATTCCTCTCCAGAGGCAAAGCCAAGCGGATGTGCAAAACGGATGGTGAACAGTTTTCCAAAGGCGATTATTTCACCCCTTACGTGATTAATGTACAGATTTCATTTAATCTGTATTCCTTTTTAAGCACGACAATCACTGATGGACACACAGGTGTTTTTATATTGGCAATAGTGTTTCCTTCTTAGTGTTGTTCTCTGGGTTATAAAGGTAATAACTGCAGAGTGTAATCTCCATAGAGTGCAACAGCTGGCTCCGGAAGGATTCTTTCCATACATTTCTACCAAAGGGATTTAAAAAAAAGTCTTTGTTAAAGCTTTAAAAGCCATGAACCAAACCAGCAAACTACGAGGAGAATCACAACATTACAAACTATTTGAAAGTCGGACAAAGGTTCGAACGAGACTGAACTACAGATTTAGTGAGGGAAAGAACTGATCAAGAAAGATGGAGAAATGCATTTAAAATACATATTTTAATATGTTGATTAGGTATAAAACTATATTTTTAAGTTTATTGCAAGATATGATTAGGGTGAATGCAGATACAGTGGGCCTGTTTGTGTTAAATGTGTAATTAATTTGTCTTTAATATTTTCCTTAATAAGGTCCAGCTATTATAATTCAATAGAGTTCATAATGTGTTATTTTCAGGTCAAGTGGTTTTACTTCTGGGAGCGTCTGTTGCGCTCTATCGTCTAGATTTATGTATCGATGTTATTTACTGTAATGCTTTTCAATGGAGGATGAGTTTTGTACTTTTCTTGTTTGTCAATTTAGTAGCTATGTAAAATAAAAAAGATGTTCCAAAAGCTTGTCCAAAAATAATCAAATTAAACAAAATGTATTTATTGAGATAATGTTATTGACAGTATCAATGAAAGTATTTAAAGCACATTTTACATAGACGACACATTTATTTGTCTTTACATTTAACTGAAAAATTTGGTCGCAATAAAAACAAACAAAAAAACCCAACATGCTGCAGTTGTTTGAGTGTGTGTGTGTGTGTGATTGTGTGTGTGAGTGAGAGTGAGTGTGTGTGTGTGTATAAATGTGTTTATTTGTTAATGTGTGTGAGAGTGTGTTTGTGTGTGTCTGAATTTGTGAGTGTGAGAGTGTATGTCTGTGTGTGTGTGTGTGTGTGTGTGTGTGTGTGTGTGTGTGTGTGTGTGTGTGTGTGTGTGTGTGTGTGTGTGTGTGTGATGGGTAGGTTTAGGGGCAGGGGCAGTGTAGGGGGATAGAAAATACGGTTTGTACAGTATAAAATGCATTACGCCTATGGAATGTCCCCATAAAACATGGAAACACAACATGTGTGTGTGTGTGTGTGTGTGCGAGTCTGAGTGTGCACATCAAAGTATGTGTGTGCATCTAAGCGTGTGTGCATGTGTGTGTGTATGACGGTTTGTGTGTGAGTGTATGTCTGTGTGTGTGTGCGAGTGTGTGTGTCTGAATGTGTGTGAGTGTATGTCTGTGTGTGTGAGTGTAAGTCTGTGTGTGTGAGTGTGTGTCTGAATGTGTGTGAGTGTATGTCTGTGTGTGCATGTGTTTGTGTCTGAGTGTGTGTGTGCGCGTCAGTGTGTTTGTGTCTGAGTGTGTGCGCATCAGAGTGTGTTTGTGTGTCTGAGTGTGTGTGTGACAGAGTGTGTGTGTGTGTGCGTGTCAGAGTGTGTTTGTGTCTGAGTGTGTGTGTCAGAGTGTGTTTGTGTGTCTGAGTGTGTGTGTGTGCATGTCAGAGTGTGTTTGTGTCTGAGTGTGTGTGTGTCAGAGTGTTTGTCTGAATGTGTGTCATAGTGTGTTCGTGTCTGAGTGTGTGTGTGCGTGTCAGAGTGTTTGAGTGTCTGAGTGTGTGTGTGTCAGAGTGTGTGAGTGTCTGAGTGTGTGTGCGTGTGTCAGAGTGTGTTTGTGTGTCTGAGTGTGTGTCAGAGTGTGTTTGTGTCTGAGTGTGTGTGCGCATCATAGTGTGTTCTGAGTGTGTGTGTGTGTGTGTGTGTGTGTGTGTGTGTGTGTGTGTGTGTGTGTGTGTGTGAGTGTGTGTGCGTGTGTGTTTGTGTGTGTGAGTCTAAAAGCAGTGCGACTCTGAGTGACTGTGTGTCTATAGATGTGGTTGTGCTGCTCCGCTCTGAGAGTCTCTTCAGTGCCAATAAAGAGAGGTTATGGGAAGGTCAGAAAACATTCACACATGTTGCACCTGAGACAGACACGGAGAGAGAGAGAGAGAGAGAGAGAGAGAGAGAGAGAGAGAGAGAGAGAGAGAGAGAGAGAGAGAGAGAGAGAGAGAGAGAGAGAGAGAGAGAGAGAGAGAGAGAGAGAGAGAGAGAGAGAGAGAGAGAGAGAGAGAGAGAGAGAGAGAGAGAGAGAGAGAGAGAGAGAGAGAGAGAGAGGGAGAGGGAGAGGGAGAGGGAGAGAGAGAGAGAGAGAGAGAGAGAGAGAGAGAGAGAGAGAGAGAGGGAGAGGAGAGAGAGATAGAGAGAGAGAGAGAGAGAGAGAGAGAGAGAGAGGGAGAGGGAGAGGGAGAGGGAGAGAGAGAGAGAGAGAGAGAGGGAGAGGGAGAGGGAGAGGGAGAGAGAGAGAATACTAATATAAATAATTAAAATAATAAAAACATGTAAAAAGTAGCCTACATGTATGTTTAGCTACATAATGCAAAAAGATTTCCAACTGGATTAAGTTGGGTTGGTTCTTTCTAGAAGAATATTAAAATTGTTTATTGACCGCATGAAACCACTGACAAGCACACTGTGGAATATCCAGGGCATTAACTCTCCAAGCTTTGGATGTAAAGTCAAAACCCTGGATTTTAAGAAGAGTGTTTTAGACATAGACATCATTATATTACAGGAAACATGGCGCAGAACTGATGAGGTCACTCTTTGTCCCCCAGGCTATCGTGAAATATCCATATCGTCCCAAAAACATGAAAAGATTACACGTGGGAGAGATTCAGGGGGCATAATAATTTGGCACAAGCTTGAAATTAATAATTACATCCAACTAATCAAAAAAGAAGAATCTCACATCTGGCTAAAAATCAATAATCAGCTCAGTCAAACTACTAAAGATATATTCTTATGTGCTGTTTACATTCCTCCCTCTGAATCTCCTTACTATGATGAACACATCTTTGAGACCCTCCACAGTCAGATCAACCACTTCCAGGCCCAGGGAAGTGTGTTAATCTGTGGGGATCTCAACGCCAGGACAGGATCCCTGCCCGACTACACCACTGACAACGGGAATAACTATATATTTAGACAGAGCTATCAACAAAACACTGTCAGTTTCTCTAGGAATAACTCTGATTCCCAGGTAAATAAGAACGGGAGAGTTCTCCTTGAGCTCTGTCGAAGCCTCGGTCTGTACCTCGTCAATGGGAGGGTGAGAGGGGACTCTCTGGGAAGATACACCTACAGTTCATTTCATGGTTGCTCAACAGTCGACTACATGATCACAGATTTAGATCTATTCTCTTTCAGAGCATTCACGGTCAAACCACTAACACCCCTGTCAGATCACAGCCAAATTACTGTGTATCTAAAAAGGACAGAGAGTACTAATATACATCCACAACCCAGTAAGCTGTACAACATTACAAAGAATTACAGATGGGTCCAAAACAGCACTGAAAAATACCTGACCGCATTCGACCACCCCCAAGTGTGCGCACTAATGGATAACTTTATACAAAGTACTTATCCTCATAATGAAGATGGCGTAAATCTGGCTGTAGAAAACATAAATTACATATTTGATTATTTGGCATTAATATCTAATCTTAAAACCGCTAAGAAAACTCATAAGCAAAAACAAGAGAATGATAAATGGTTTGATTCGGATTGTAAAAGAAAAAAGAAAAATTTAAGACAGCTGGCAAATAAAAAGCACAGACAACCAGACGATTCAGATTTACGCCTTCATTATTGTGAGGAGCTTAAAAAATATAAAAATACACTCAGAAAGAAGAAAGAACAGTACATCCAGAATCAGCTCAAAACTATTGAAGAATCTGTCCATTCAAACAGTTTCTGGGACAACTGGAATCTCCTGAATAAAAAGAATCATGAACAAACAACTATACAAGACGGAGACACCTGGAAGAACCACTTCGAACAACTGTATAGCAACATAAACATGAATATAGAACAAACACAGATATCTGAAAAATTAAACCATATAGAAAACATAATTGGCAAATACCAAAATCCGCTAGATTACCCAATCACAGAAAAAGAGCTGACGGATAAAATACAGGCCCTGCCAACAAAAAAGGCAAGTGGACCGGACGGCATCCTAAATGAAATGCTTAAAAACACAAGTCCCAAATTCAGATTGGCCATAATGAAACTGTTCAACTTGGTTCTGAGTGTTGGTCATTTCCCTGACACCTGGAATAGAGGACTCATAACGCCCATATTCAAGAGTGGAGATCAATCAGACCTGCACAATTACAGAGGCATCTGTGTGAGCAGTAACCTGCGGAAGATCATCAACACACGACTCGTTCACTTCCTCACGGAGCACAATGTCCTCAGCAAAAGCCAGATTGGATTCTTACCAAATTATAGAACATCAGACCACATCTTCACCCTGCATAGACCAACACATTAACCAAAAAAAACCAACATTTTTGCTTGCTTTGTAGATTTCCGGAAGGCCTTCGATTCAATTTGGCATGAAGGTCTTCTGTCTAAACTTCTAGAATCAGGTATCAGGGGCAAAACTTACAACATAATTAATACAATGTAATCAAACAATCAATGCTCAATTAAAATTGGCAATAAACAAACGGAGTCCTTCACTCAAGGGCGAGGTGTGAGACAGGGCTGCCCTCTATCACCGACCCTTTTCAATATTTACATTAATGAATTAGCGAAACTCCTAGACCAATCAGCAGCTCCTGGCCTCACACTTCACGACTCCTCTATAAAGTTCCTCCTGTATGCGCGGATGATCTGGTGCTGCTGTCTCCAACAGAACAGGGTCTACAGCAGAACCTGGACGTCCTGCATCAGTTCTGTCAGACCTGGGCCCTGACCATCAACACAGCTAAAACTAAAGTACTAACATTCCAGAAAAGACCCAGATGTCAGGGAAAGAGGCACAATTTCACCCTTGGTATGACCAAAGTAGATCATGCCACCGACTACACATACCTCGGGTTGAAATTCACTGCAAACGGAAACTTCAACTTGGCTGTGAATGAACTGAAAGAGAAAGCAAGAAGGGAAATACCAATCAGAATCTGGCTCAAAATATTCCAATCAGTGATAGAACCTATTGCACTATATGGCAGTGAAGTTTGGGGTCCTCTCCTAAACCACGAATTCGACAAATGGGACAAAAACCCAATAGAAACCCTGCATGCGGAGTTCTGTAAGAGTATCCTGAGAGTACAGAGGAACACGCCGAACAACGCATGCAGGGCAGAATTAGGAAAATACCCTATACTAATACACATTGAGAAACGAGCCATCAAATTTTGGAAACACCTAAAAATGAGTGACCCCAACTCTTACCATTTTAAAGCCCTTAAAAACCATGAAGTGAACACTGAGAAGAGTCCCCTGATTCAGCTGATCCTAAAGCTGCACACACAAACTAACCTGACTAACAGCAGCCAGCCTCAGGACACGGACACACTCACACACACAATCCGGCCCAACCATATGATCAAAGCACAAAGAGAAAATTACCTGACCTATTGGGATGAAACAACTCAAAAACAAAGTAAACTGGAATGTTATTTGGCCCTAAACAGAGACTACACAACAGGAGAATACCTGAGCGCAGTGAAAAACAGTGAGTACAGACTGAGCAATCACACACTGACCGTAGAGACGGGCAGATACAGACAGAACTGGCTGCCCAGAGAGAGCCGCCTCTGCCCGTCCTGCACCGCTGGAGAAGTGGAGACAGAGACACACTTCCTCACCAGCTGCACTAACTACCAGCAAATCAGGAATTCAAAATACTTTGCCCTGACTTCATCAAATTAAACAAATAAAACTAAACTTCAATATGTATTAGGTGAAAGAGATTGTATCCCGCTAGCAGCAAGATACATTAATGCCTGCCACAAGAAGAGGGAGGAGTCGACCAATCAGTGACGCGCGCTCACTCACACACACACACACACACACACACACACACACACACACACACACACACACACACACACACACACACACACACACACACACACACACACACACACACACACACACACACACACACACACACACACACACACCCATCACAGGAGACTGCACAGTTTACTTTCTGGGAAAAAACCTCATCCTGTGTGATTTATAAGCATTTTGAAAAGTGAGGACATGGGGAACGTCCTCATATTTCACCCTCTCCTGTAATACCTGTGTCATACCCATGTCATTATACACATTTGTGTCCTGATATTTCACAAAACATGCCCACACACACACGCACACACACGCACGCACTCTCACACACACACACACACACACACACACACACACACACACACACACACACACACACACACACACACACACACACACACACACACACACACACACACACACACACAGCCTCTGACCCTAAACCTACCCATCACAGAAAACATTCAGCATTTTTACTTTTTCAAAAAAACATTGTTAAGTGTTTAAATGTCCTCATAAACCACGTTTATGTTGCAATACCAGTGCAATATCCATGTAGTTATTCAAATTTGTGTCCTCATAAATCACATAAACAAGCACACACACACACACACACACACACACACACACACACACTGCCCCTAAACCTACCCATCACACACACACACACACACACACACACACATGTTGTGTTTCCATGTTTTTATGGGGACATTCCATAGGCGTAATGCATTTTATACTGTACAAACCGTATTTTCTATCCCCTAGACTGCCCCTGCCCCTAAACCTACCCATCACAGGAGACATGCTGCATTTTTACTTTTTCAAAAACATCACTTAGTGTGATTTATAAGATGTTTTCCTCATGGGGACCAAAAAATGTCCCCACAAGGACAAAAATTTGGATATTGCCATCTTTGTGGGGACAATTTGTCCCCATACCGTAGGGATTACCAGTCCACACACACACACACACACACACACACACACACACACACACATACACACACACACACACACACACAGACATCTAAATTGTTCCTAGAATTCTAAATGTTTATTGATTTTTGATTGTTGTTTTTACGGAGAGAGAGAGAGAGAGAGAGAGAGAGAGAGACAGAGAGACAGAGAGAGAGAGGGCGCTTCATTTGAAATCCATTTGAACCAATTCTTTTTCTATTAATTTTTAATCTAATCCAGTATCATTTCCTGTGTGTCATTTTAAAAACATACAAAAAAATGAAATTCAATATTCATAAACGACTACAGAGATAAACAAAAAAAGAAATAGTTTTAATAGTGAGTAAAAACTAATACTGCAGTTTGTATATTCATTGTATAAAAATAGGGAATGCCTATTGCAATAAAATAATTATATACAGGACATTTATGCATCATCTCAATCGGGTAGTAGAATTACATCATGAGTAAACACACAATCAGTCAAAAACTATGCACACGCTCACATGTGCTACAATAAGATAATCTTCACATTTCATACTTGAGCACAGAGAACAGATTAAATCACGTGTTACTGAAACGACACACTGATACTTCAGAAAGATGAAAGAAGCTGATAGGTTTCATCGTCCTCGAGTCTAAATCTCCACGGATTGGCTGCATGATCCCAACCAAAGTCAAAAAATCACTAACAACTCCATCTGTCACGATTAATGGTGTGATGACACTCACGCCGTCCGTTTTTAATACTATGAGCCTCTGCACTGACATCATCTACGCAACATTATTACACGACGTGTGTGTGTGTGTGTGTGTGTGTGTGTGTGTGTGTGTGTCGCGCTGGGTTCAGTCTCACTGCACATTTGCTGAACGAGTCGTTCCATGTTTCTGGAGAAGCATTTACTCACTCAACACACACTGAGTCCTGGGAATGAGACGGCCTGGAGGATTGCGGAGGAGGCGCTGTGTGTTCCTCTACATAATGAGTTATGTCTTCATCCCGGGAGAAGTCACGAGTTGTGTAGAATCGTAGTGCAGGCTTCTCCTCAACAGCCTGCGGTGAAGCAAACACAGCGTCGGCTAAAATCGTACCAGATTTTAAGCTCGCTTTGTGAAGGAAATGTACATGCACTTAAAGGCAGTCTAAATATGTGACCCTGGAGCTCAAAAGCAGTCCTGCATCTCACGTGCAAAAAATCATTAGGATATTAAGATCATGTTCAATGAAAGATCATTTCCTACCGTAAATATTTCTTAAATGGATTTTTAGTAGTAATATGCATTGCTAAGGACTTCATTTGGACAACTTTAAAGGATTTAAAGATTTTTTTGCACCCTCAGATTCCAGATTTTCAAATATTGTCCAATCCTAACACATCACATCAATTAAAAGCATAACGATGTCAAAAAAGGCCCTTCTGAGGCCGGTTCTGTGGTCCAGGGTCACACACAGACTCTTTTTACTGATCACACATGTGTTGTGGTAGTGAAGAGCTAGTGCGCCCCCTACAGCCTCAGTGTGATGGGTTGATCTGTACCTGAGGGCTTGAAGGCCGTCAGCTGAACCACCTGAAACAAAACAGGCTGCTGTCTTTTATTAAATCAAGTCCAGTTTATTTGTACAGCTCTATTTACTTTACACAGTGCTTCAAATGTTCATGTTTATTATATGTTAATATCATGGCTTATAGTTGCAGTCAGCAGATGGACGATAATATACACTCCCCTAAAGGATTATTAGGAACACACACTAATACTGTGTTTGACCCTCTTTCGCCTTCAGAACTGCCTTAATTCTACGTGGCATTGATTCAACAAGGTGCTGAAAGCATTCTTTAGAAATGTTGGCCCATATTGATAGGATAGCATCTTGCAGTTGATGGAGATTTGTGGGATGCACATCCAGGGCACGAAGCTCCCGTTCCACCACATCCCAAAGATGCTCTATTGGGTTGAGATCTGGTGACTGTGGGGGCCATTTTAGTCCAGTGAACTCATTGTCATGTTCAAGAAACCAATTTGAAATGATTGGAGCTTTGTGACATGGTGCATTATCCTGCTGGAAGTAGCCATCAGAGGATGGGCACATGGTGGTCATAAAGGGATGGACATGGTCAGAAACAATGCTCAGGTAGGCCGTGGCATTTAAACCAATTGGCACTAAGGGGCCTAAAGTGTGCCAAGAAAACATCCCCCACACCCTTACACCACCACCACCAGCCTGCACAGTGGGAACAAGGCATGAAGATCCATGTTCTCATTCTGTTTACGCCAAATTCTGACTCTACCATCTGAATGTCTCAACAGAAATCGAGACTCATCAGACCAGGCAACATTTTTCCAGTCTTCAACTGTCCAATTTTGGTGAGCTCGTGCAAATTGTAGCCTCTTTTTCCTATTTGTAGTGGAGATGAGTGGTACCCGGTGGGGTCTTCTGCTGTTGTAGCCCATCCGCCTCAAGGTTGTGTGTGTTGTGGCTTCACAAATGCTTTGCTGCATACCTCGGTTGTAACGAGTGGTTATTTCAGTCAAAGTTGCTCTTCTATCAGCTTGAATCAGTCGGCCCATTCTCCTCTGACCTCTAGCATCAACAAGGCATTTTCTCCCACAGGACTGCCGCACACTGGATGTGTTTCCCTTTTCACACCATTCTTTGTAAATGGTGAATATATAGCGCTTCTATTCATTATCTGATCATAACTCCAGTAGTGACGCCTAATTACAGTTTGGTGATGTATATCAGTGATACAGGTTAAGTGATGCACATGAAATATCAATAAAAAAAACAAAAAGGCATTATTGCTTGAATATACTGTGTGGTTTTTGCAGCTTACCTGACTTCTGTTGGCTGGTTTCAATGGGAAACTCACAATATTGTCCTCTTTAAAACGTTCTAGAGGAAATGAGATGTTACATTCAAGCAAACAGGCGTATGTAAAAATGACTAAAAGTGACAGTAAGCGCTTTAGTCTCACACACCGTTCTTGAAGACGAGAGGGTTGGCAGTGCAGGCGCTCATGGGAGTCGAGCTCTCGCTGCTCTCCGGGCTGGACAGAGTCGGCAGACTGTGTACCCATGATGCACTGGGAGACTTCTGCGAGGGTAAGAAGCTGATAGGCTGTGAGCAGTTCTGCAAGAGCAAATTACATCATCAAACGTGAGCACAATGACAGAGAAACGGAGCATCAATAAATCCGCAGGAATACGGTCTTACTGTAAATGACAGCGCTTTCCGCTTGTCCTGAATTCTTCTTATCGCGTTCCGCACCTGCATCATCATAAAGCATTCACATACAGTATCATGTGTCAATCATATTACACTGAAACACGAGGGAGAAACGTGACGGTCAACATGAGAGATGTAATGTTAACACAGAAGTCATACCTCACTGTTGTAAACCGCATACACCAGGAAAATATACAGGCCCTGGAATATGAAGAGAGGTTTAGCAGACAATATGGATTGGATGTATTGCATTAATATAGAAAAATTCATTTTACTGCATTACAATTTTATAAAATATATAATGCTTCAGAGTCCAGACAATAAAATGTGGTTTCGTAATCAGAGGTTTTTACTCTACATCTGTGTAGTATTGGGGGGATTTAAGGCATTTTTTTATTTATATAAAGAAGAAAAAAATTGTTTATATATATAAAAGAAAATTCACTTTTTTTCATTTCCATTTCCATTCCTGGAGATGACTTGGACAACGGTTGAAATAAAATCAGAGCATCACTCAATGGCTCTGGGTTTTTTATTGAAAGGTCCCATGACGTGGATTTTTTAAAATTATTTTATAATGTTTCCTGGGGTGTACTAATATTGATAGTGTGATTTTAACATCATAAAATGTCATAATTCTATCCTGATTTTAGCCCTCTGGCTTGAACGCTCTGTTTGTAGGGGCTTGTCTGCTGTGAGACTTCAATGTAAATGCCCACTGCTGTGATTGGCCGCTGTGAGACTACAGTGTAAACGCCCACTGCTGTGATTGGCCGCTGTGAGACTTCAGTGTAAACGCCCACTGCTGTGATTGGCTGCTGTGAGACTGACAGTGTAAACGCCCACTGCTGTGATTGGCTGCTGTGAGACTGACAGTGTAAACGCCCCACTGCTGTGATTGGCTGCTGTGAGACTACAGTGTAAACACCCACTGCTGTGATTGGCTGCTGTGAGACTACAGTGTAAACACCCACTGCTGTGATTGGCTGCTGTGAGACTACAGTGTAAACGCCCACTGCTGTGATTGGCTGCTGTGAGACTGACAGTGTAAACGCCCACTGCTGTGATTGGCTGCTGTGAGACTGACAGTGTAAACGCCCACTGCTGTGATTGGCTGCTGTGAGACTACAGTGTAAACGCCCACTGCTGTGATTGGCTGCTGTGAGACTACAGTGTAAACGCCCACTGCTGTGATTGGCTGCTGTGAGACTTCAGTGTAAACGCCCACTGCTGTGATTGGCTGCTGTGAGACTACAGTGTAAACGCCCACTGCTGTGATTGGCCGCTGTGAGACTACAGTGTAAACGCCCACTGCTGTGATTGGCTGCTGTGAGACTACAGTGTAAACGCCCACTGCTGTGATTGGCCGCTGTGAGACTACAGTGTAAACGCCCACTGCTGTGATTGGCCGCTGTGAGACTTCAGTGTAAACGCCGACTGCTGTGATTGGCTGCTGTGAGACTACAGTGTAAACGCCCACTGCTGTGATTGGCCGCTGTGAGACTACAGTGTAAACGCCCACTGCTGTGATTGGCTGCTGTGAGACTGACAGTGTAAACGCCCACTGCTGTGATTGGCTGCTGTGAGACTACAGTGTAAACGCCCACTGCTGTGATTGGCCGCTGTGAGACTACAGTGTAAACGCCCACTGCTGTGATTGGCCGCTGTGAGACTACAGTGTAAACGCCCACTGCTGTGATTGGCCGCTGTGAGACTACAGTGTAAACGCCGACTGCTGTGATTGGCTGCTGTGAGACTACAGTGTAAACGCCCACTGCTGTGATTGGCTGCTGTGAGACTACAGTGTAAACGCCCACTGCTGTGATTGGCGCTGTGAGACTACACTGTAAACGCCCACTGCTGTGATTGGCCGCTGTGAGACTACAGTGTAAACGCCCACTGCTGTGATTGGCTGCTGTGAGACTACAGTGTAAACGCCCACTGCTGTGATTGGCCGCTGTGAGACTACAGTGTAAACGCCCACTGCTGTGATTGGCCGCTGTGAGACTACAGTGTAAACGCCCACTGCTGTGATTGGCCGCTGTGAGACTACAGTGTAAACGCCCACTGCTGTGATTGGCTGCTGTGAGACTACAGTGTAAACGCCCACTGCTGTGATTGGCTGCTGTGAGACTACAGTGTAAACGCCCATTGCAAGTCACTGCAAGTCAACTTTAAGCATATAAAATATAATTTACAAAAAGCAAAATTGTGGCTAGTGGAAAAGCTGAGTGGCTAGTAACTTTGGAAAACCACTAGCCACAGTTAATGTCAAGCCCTGGCTATATGATACATTTTGTTATTTTCTCCTGTTTGCACTTGAATTATTAGTATAGTTATCTGTGTATGATACGTTTTGGTAGCAAAAAAAAAAAGTACATGCAGATCAATACATATTAAGTGTGCATAATCTTCCGTTGCTGACTACTTGACAATTCATAATTCATAATGACTGATCTGTCACATATTTAAGCTCTATCTGTGTGTCTCGTACATCATTTTGAGCAGCAGGCTGGAGTATATGTAATTCCTTTTTACTTTTAATACTTAAGTACATTAAAAATCAAGTGCTTTGTACTTTTCCTGGAGTTTTCCATGCACTTCCTGCACGCTTGTGCTGGCTGTTCTCACAGACCTCAGCTGCATAAAACACTCTGATAGATTTGCACGGGCTAATTATATCAGAAGAGTTTCCTGCTCATGTGTCTCCTCCTCTGTGTGCGTCTCCCCCGTTCCCTCTATCGCTCTTCGCCTCTTTTATCTTTTTCCCAGACGTGCACAGTAAATCTACATTAACAAGCTCTGGGAGGGAATTGGGCGCTCGGTCATTATAGACACGGGAGGAAGAAAGAGACATGAGAGAGCGCTACATGACAGAGGAAGTTCATTTCAAATGTGTTGATGGATTTGAGCCTGATTAAGAGGAAGGGAAACACATCTGAACTCTCTCTCTCTGTCTCTAATATGCATGAGTTAAGCTGCTCGATTATGGCATCATTCACATAATTATTGGAAACACTTTACAATAAGGTCCCATTTGCTAACATCATTTAACTACATTACTGAAAAATTCTACTTCTAAAGCATTTGTTCATCTTAGCTCATCTTAAAGGGATAGTTCACCCAAAAATAAAAAATGACCCCATGATTTACTCGCCCTCAAGTCATCCTCGGGGTGTATGACATTCTTCTTTCAGACGAACACAATCAGAGTTATATAAAAAACGGTCCTGGCTCTTCCCAGCTTTATGATGGCAGTGAATGTTACTTCATTTTTGAAGTCCATAAAAGTGCATCCATCCATCATAAAAGTGCATCTATTATAAAAGTGCATCTATCCATCATAAAAGTGCATTCACCCATCATAAAAGTGCATCTATCCATCATAAAAGTGCATCTATCATCATAAAAGTGCATCCATCCATCATAAAAGTGCATCTATCCATCATAAAAGTGCATCTATCCATCATAAAAGTGCATCTATCCATCATAAAAGTGAATCTATCATCATAAAAGTGCATCCATCCTAAAAGTGCATCTATCCATCATAAAAGTGCATCTATCCATCATAAAAGTGCATCTATCCATCATAAAAGTGCATCTATCCATCATAAAAGTGCATCTATCCATCATAAAAGTGAATCTATCATCATAAAAAGTGCATCCATCCTAAAAGTGCATCTATCCATCATAAAAGTGCATCCACCCATCATAAAAGTGCATCTATCCATCATAAAAGTGCATCTATCATCATAAAAGTGCATCCACCCATCATAAAAGTGCATCTATCCATCATAAAAGTGCATCCACCCATCATAAAAGTGCATCTATCCATCATAAAAGTGCATCTATCCATCATAAAAGTGCATCTATCCATCATAAAAGTGCATCTATCCATCATAAAGTGCATCCATCCATCATAAAAGTGCATCCACCCATCATAAAAGTGAATCTATCATCATAAAAGTGCATCCATCCTAAAAGTGCATCTATCCATCATAAAAGTGCATCCACCCATCATAAAAGTGAATCTATCATCATAAAAGTGCATCCATCCTAAAAGTGCATCTATCCATCATAAAAGTGCATCCACCCATCATAAAAGTGCATCTATCCATCATAAAAGTGCATCTATCATCATAAAAGTGCATCCACCCATCATAAAAGTGCATCTATCCATCATAAAAGTGCATCCACCCATCATAAAAGTGCATCTATCCATCATAAAAGTGCATCTATCCATCATAAAAGTGCATCTATCCATCATAAAAGTGCATCCATCCATCATAAAAGTGCATCTATCCATCATAAAAGTGCATCTATCCATCATAAAAGTGCATCCATCCATCATAAAAGTGCATCCACCCATCATAAAAGTGCATCTATCCATCATAAAAGTGCATCCACCCATCATAAAAGTGCATCTATCCATCATAAAAGTGCATCTATCATCATAAAAGTGCATCTATCCATCATAAAAGTGCATCCACCCATCATAAAAGTGCATCTATCCATCATAAAAGTGCATCCACCCATCATAAAAGTGCATCTATCCATCATAAAAGTGCATCTATCCATCATAAAAGTGCATCCATCCATCATAAAAGTGCATCCATCCTAAAAGTGCATCTATCCATCATAAAAGTGCATCTATCCATCATAAAAGTGCATCTATCATCATAAAAGTGCATCTATCATCATAAAAGTGCATCTATCCATCATAAAAGTGCATCTATCCATCATAAAAGTGCATCTATCCATCATAAAAGTGCATCCATCCTAAAAGTGCATCTATCCATCATAAAAGTGCATCTATCCATCATAAAAGTGCATCTATCCATCATAAAAGTGCATCTATCCATCATAAAAGTGCATCCATCCTAAAAGTGCATCTATCCATCATAAAAGTGCATCTATCCATCATAAAAGTGCATCTATCCATCATAAAAGTGCATCTATCCATCATAAAAGTGCATCCATCCTAAAAGTGCATCTATCCATCATAAAAGTGCATCTATCCATCATAAAAGTGCATCTATCCATCATAAAAGTGCATCCATCCTAAAAGTGCATCTATCCATCATAAAAGTGCATCCATCCATCATAAAAGTGCATCTATCCATCATAAAAGTGAATCTATCATCATAAAAGTGCATCCATCCATCATAAAAGTGCATCTATCCATCATAAAAGTGCATCTATCCATCCATCATAAAAGTGCATCCATCCTAAAAGTGCATCTATCCATCATAAAAGTGCATCCAAAGTGCATCTATCCATCATATAACTGCTCCACACAGCTCCGTGGGGTTAATAAAGGCCTTCTGAAGCTTAAATCGCGTAAAGCTGACCGCCGGTAGCTAGTTAATTTAGTCTATAAAGTCTTAAATATGGATATTTTTCTCACACAAACGTACCACTTCACTTCAGAAGGCCTTTATTAACCCCTCCAGAGCCGTGTGGAGCAGTTACAGTGGGTAAGGAAAGTATTCAGACCCCTTTACATTTTTTATTCTTTGTTATATTGCAGCCATTTGCTAAAAATCATTTAAGTTAATTTTTTTCTTATTAATGTACACACAGCACTCCATATTGACAGAAAAACACTGAATTGTTGACATTTTTGCAGATTTATTAAAAAAGAAAATCTGAAATATCACATGGTCCTAAGTATTCAGACCCTTTGCTGTGATACTCATATATCTAACTCTGGAGCTGTCATTTCTTCTGATCATCCTTAAGATGGTTCTACACCTTCATTTGAGTCCAGCTGTGTTTGATTATACTGATTGGACTTGATTAGGAAAGCCACACACCTGTCTATATAAGACCTTACAGCTCACAGTGCTGGTCAGACCAAATGAGAATCATGAGGTCAAAGGAACTGCCTGAAGAGCTCAGAGATGCAGTCGGGAGATGGAAGAAAGTTGTAGAAAGTCAACCATCACTGCAGCCCTCCACCAGTCGGGGCTTTATGGCAGAGTGGCCCGACGGAAGCCTCTCCTCAATGCAAGACACATGAAAGCCAGCATGGAGTTTGCTAAAAAACACCTGAAGGACTCCAAGATGGTGAGAAATAAGATTCTTTGGTCTCATGACACCAAGATAGAATTTTTTGGCCTTAATTCTAAGAGGTATGTGTGGAGAAAACCAGGCACTGCTCATCACCTGTCCACTACAGTCCCAACAGTGAAGCATTGTGGTGGCAGCATCATGCTGTGGGGGTGTTTTTCAGCTGCAGGGACAGGACGACTGGTTGCAACTGAGGGAAAGATGAATGCGGCCAAGTACAGAGATATCCTGGATGAAAACCTTCTCCAGAGTACTCAAGACCTCAGACTGAACCGAAGGTTCACCTTCCAACAAGACAATGACCCGAAGCACACAGCTAAAATAATGAAGGAGTGGCTTCACAACAACTCAGTGACTGTTCTTGAATGGCCAGCCAGAGCCCTGACTTAAACCCAATTGAGCATCTCTGGAGAGACCTGAAAATGGCTGTCCACCAATGTTTACCATCCAAACGGACAGAACTGGAGAGGATCTGCAAGGATCCCCAAATCCAGGTGTTAAAAACTTGTTGCATCTTTCCCAAAAAGACTTATGCTGTATTAGATCAAAAGAGTGCTTCTACTAAATACTGAGCAAAGGGTCTGAATACTGAGCACCATGTGATATTTCAGTTTTTCTTTTTTAATAAATCTACAAAAATGTCAACAATTCTGTGTTTTTGGGGTGCTGTGTGTACATTAATTAGAAAAATTATTTTAGCAAATGGCTGCAATATAACAAAGAGTGAAAAATCTAAGGGGGTCTGAATACTCTCCGTATCCACTGTACATGATGGATGGATGCACTTTTAAAACTAAGCAACATTCACTGCCATTATAAAGCTTGGAAGAGCCAGGACAGTTATTAATATAACTCTGATTGTGTTCATCTGAAAGCGGAAAGTCATACACATCTAGGATGACTTGAGGGCGAGTAAATCATAGGGTCATTTTCATTTTAAAGTGAGCAATCCCTTTAATTTCAACATTTAGTAATACATGTTTTAGAATCAAAATTTGTATCTGTTAATATTAGTTAATGGACCTGAGCTAACATGAACAATAAATATTTGTATTAACTAACATTAACAACGATGTTACAAATGTATTGCTCATCGTTAGTTAACATTAGTTAATGCATTAACTAATGTTAACTAATGGGACCTTATTGTTAAGAAGGTAACACTTTATAATAAGTATAGCGTAATAAAGTACTTAGAAGTAATTAGCAAAGAATTAGTTTATAGTGAATTAATAGTTTATAAACTGTAGTCACACTAAATTCAAATAGTGAGTTGTTCATTCATTGTTACTGTAATATACAAATTATTATTGTTTAATTAGCTCATATGTAAAGAGTTATTTAATGCTTTGTGAACAACTCATTAACAGCAATATTTCTCACTTTAGATTAAGTGATGGAAAATGGGGACATGGCATAAATCAAGTGCTTTAAACCAACATTTATTAGACATTAATTGCATTCATATTCAGTGTTCTATAATAATGGATACAGTACACACACACACACACACACACACAAACACACAAACACACACACACACACACACACACACACACACACACACACACACACACACACACACACACACACACACACACACACACACACACACACACACACACACACACACACACACACACACACACAGAGAGACACACACAGAGAGACACACAGAGACACACACACACACACACACAGAGACACACACACACACACACACAGAGACACACACAGAGACACACACAGAGACACACACACACACACACACACACACACACACACACACACACACACACACACACACACACACACACACACACACACACACACACACACACACACACACACACACACACACACACACACACACACACACACACACACACACACACACACACACACACACACACACACACACACACACACACACACACACACACACACACACACACACACACACACACACACACACACACACACACACACACACACACACACACACACACACACACACAGAGACACACACACACACACACACACACACACACACACACACACACACACACACACACACACACACACACACACACACACACACACACACACACACACACACACACACACACACACACACACAGAGACACACACACACACAGAGACACACACACACACACACACACACACACACAGAGACACACACACACACACACACACACACACACACACACACACACACACACACACACACACACACACACACACACACACACACACACACACACACACACACACACACACACACACACACACACACACACACACACACACACACACACACACACACACACACACACACACAACACACACACAACACACACACACACACACACACACACACACACACACACACACACAGAGACACACACAGAGACACACACACACACACACACACACACACACACACACACACACACACACACACACAGAGACACACACAGAGACACACACACACACACACACACACACACACAGAAACACACACAGAAACACACATACACACACACACACACACACACACACACACACACACACACACACACACACACACACACACAGAGACACACACAGAGACACACACACACACACACACACACACACACACACACAGAGACACACACAGAGACACACACACACACACATGTTTGTTTTTGTGAAATGTGGGGACATTCCATAGGCGTAATGGGTTTTATACCGTACAAACCGTATTTTCTATCCCCCTACACTGCCCCTGCCCCTAAACCTACCCATCACAGGAGACTGTGCAGTTTACTTTCTGTGAAAAACTCATCCTGTGTGATTTATAAGCATTTTGAAAAGTGGGGACATGGGGAACGTCCTCATATTTCACCCTCTTTTGTAATACCTATGTCATACCCATGTCATTATACACATTTGTGTCCTGATATTTCACAAAAACATGCCCACACACACACACACACACACACACACACACACACACACACACACACTGCCCCTGCCCTTAAACCTACCCATCACACATACACACACACACACACACACACACACACACACACACACACACACAGCCCCTGCCCCTAAACCTACCCATCACACACACACACACACACACACACACACACACACACACACACACTGCCCCTGCCCCTAAACCTACCCATCACACACACACACACACACACACACACACACAGCCGTGGATCATCAGGGAACGACACACAGAATTAAGAATCAAGGGTTCATGAACTTTTGAACGGGTCATTTTAAAAGTTCAGCAGTTGTTTTGTCTTGCGGAATCTATGTAAACATCTGTTATGTAAAATATCTTATTCAGGACAGCACTAAATAAAAAATAACGCATTATGTATAATCGCTCTTATTTTATTAAAATTATTCACATTTTCACAGATTCTGCAAGAACTTCACACACTTTTTCTTGCAACTGTATATAGAATATTTTATATTTATATTTAGAATATTTATGAAGAGGTAAAAGCACACTATTGTAAAGGAACGGGTTTACAAATCTAGACATGCGGCTGATTGCACCACAATAATTGCTTTATCCTGATTATTTTGTTTTCAAAATCATTGGGAGCCAAAATCATAATTGAGATTAAAATCTGAATAATCGGCCAGCCCTAGCATGGGTGTTGTGTGTTACCTGAAAAGCATTGAGTGTGATGAACAGATAGGCCAGTACATCGGACAGGTGGACCAGCACTCCACACAGCCAGGTCAGGCCTAAAACTGGTAACAAGATCAACACCGGCCGCATCGCTGCCCTGCATGAGCACAGAAACAATATCACATCTGCATATTCCTGAACGCTGCACCTCTCTGATTATACAGACACTTCTCATTCATTAACTCTATTTGAGCACAGGAAAATATCTATAAAACAGGACAGACAGGTGTCGGTGGACATTTGCATGGTATCTCTTCAAGTCCAGGTGTCTGATAGAAACAGAGGAGATACTGGTGAGCTTCCTCTGAGCTCAACAAGATAAGAGGAGAACTAGAAGTGACCGGCTGCACTCTCTCTCTTAAGGAAGTTGAAAAGTGAAGAGCAATCACCAGGTAAGATCCAGCGTGTGAAGCTTTGAATCAGAACTGGGCGTCAGCATTTTGGCTCTGCGACGGGCACTGGTCACCGTAACCATAACAACCCGAAAAAGCACCACAGCGTTGACCTAAGAACAGAGAAACAACTAGTACAAGACCAACTTTCACTTTAAAGGGCTATTATAATACATTTCATTATTTTTGTGAACTTGTAATAGTAGTGAAGATTCGTGGCAGCAACTGTCATTTAATAAGTTTGGTCCCTTTCCCCTATATAGTGCACTGTCTGATAGTTCCCTATCCCCTATATAGTGCACTGTCTGATCGTTCCCTATTCCCTATATAGTGCACTTTCTGATCGGTCCCTATCCCCTATATAGTGCACTGTCTGATCGTTCCCTATCCCCTATATAGTGCACTGTCTGATCACTCCCTATCCCCTATATTGTGCACTGTCTGATCACTCCCTATCCCCTATATAGTGCACTGTCTGGTTGTTCCCTGTCCCTTATATAGCGCACTGTCTGATCGTTCCCTATCGATCACTCCCTATCCCCTATATAGTGCACTGTCCGATCACTCCCTATCCCCTATATAGTGCACTGTCTGATCGTTCCCTATCCCCTATATAGTGCACTGTCTGATCGTTCCCTATCCCCTATATAGTGCACTGTCTGATCGTTCCCTATCCCCTATATTGTGCACTGTCCGATCACTCCCTATCCCCTATATAGTGCACTGTCTAATCGTTCCCTATCCCCTATATAGTGCACTGTCTGATCGTTCCCTATCCCCTATATAGTGCACTGTCTGATCACTCCCTATCCCCTATATAGTGCACTGTCTGATCACTCCCTATCCCCTATATAGTGCACTGTCTGATCACTCCCTATCCCTATATAGTGCACTGTCTGATCGTTTCCCTATCCCTATATAGTGCACTGTCTGATCACTCCCTATCCCCTATATAGTGCACTGTCTGATCACTCCCTATCCCCTATATAGTGCACTGTCTGATCACTCCCTATTCCCTATATAGTGCACTGTCTGATCACTCCCTATCCTCTATACTGTATAGTGCACTGTCTGATCGTTCCCTATCCCCTATATAGCGCACTGTCTGATCGTTCCCTATCCCCTAAATAGTGCACTGTCTGATCGTTCCCTATCCCCTAAATAGTGCACTGTCTGATCGTTCCCTATCCCCTATATAGTGCACTGTATGATCACTCCCTATCCCCTATATAGTGCACTGTATGATCACTCCCTATCCCCTATATAGTGCACTGTCTGATCGTTCCCTATCCCCTATATAGTGCACTGTCCGATCACTCCCTATCCCCTATATAGTGCACTGTCCGATCACTCCTATCCCCTATATAGTGCACTGTCCGATCACTCCTATCCCTATATAGTGCACTGTCCGATCACTCCTATCCCCTATATAGTGCACTGTCTGATCACTCCCTATCCCCTATAGTGCACTGTCTGATCGTTCCTATCCCCTATATAGTGCACTGTCTGATCACTCCCTATCCCCTATATAGTGCACTGTCTGATCACTCCCTATCCCCTATATAGTGCACTGTCTGACCACTCCCTATCCCCTATATAGTGCACTGTCTGATCACTCCCTATCCCCTATATAGTGCACTGTCTGATCACTTCCTATCCCCTATACTGTATAGTGCACTGTCTGATCGTTCCCTATCCCCTATATAGCGCACTGTCTGATTGTTCCCTATCCCCTAAATAGTGCACTGTCTGATTGTTCCCTATACCCTATATAGTGCACTGTATGATCACTCCCTATCCCCTATATAGTGCACTGTCTGATCACTCCCTATCCCCTATATAGTGCACTGTCTGATCGCCTATCCCTATATAGTGCACTGTCTGATCGTTCCCTATCCCCTATATAGTGCACTGTCCGATCACTCCCTATCCCCTATATAGTGCACTGTCCGATCACTCCCTATCCCCTATATAGTGCCCTGTCTGATCGTTCCCTATCCCCTATATAGTGCACTGTCCGATCACTCCCTATCCCCTATATAGTGCACTGTCCGATCACTCCCTACCCCCTATATAGTGCACTGTCTAATCGTTCCCTATCCCCTATATAGTGCACTGTCTGATCGTTTCCTATCCCCTATACAGTGCACTGTCTGATCGTTTCCTATCCCCTATATAGTGCACTGTCTGATCGTTCCCTATACCCTATATAGCTCACTGTCTGATCGTTCCCTATCCCCTATATAGTGCACTGTCTGATCGTTCCCTATCCCCTATATAGTGCACTGTCCGATCACTCCCTATCCCCTATATAGTGCACTGTCTGATCGTTCCTATCCCCTATATAGTGCACTGTCCGATCACTCCTATCCCTATATAGTGCACTGTCCGATCACTCCCTATCCCCTATATAGTGCACTGTCCGATCACTCCCTATCCCCTATATAGTGCACTGTCCGATCACTCCCTATCCCCTATATAGTGCACTGTCTAATCGTTCCCTATCCCCTATATAGTGCACTGTCTGATCGTTTCCTATCCCCTATAAAGTGCACTGTCTGATCGTTTCCTATCCCCTATATAGTGCACTGTCTGATCGTTCCCTATCCCCTATATAGTGCACTGTCTGATCGTTACCTATACCCTATATAGCTCACTGTCTGATCGTTCCTATCCCTATATAGTGCACTGTCTGATCGTTCCTATCCCCTATATAGTGCACTGTCCGATCACTCCCTATCCCCTATATAGTGCACTGTCTAATCGTTCCCTATCCCCTATATAGTGCACTGTCCGATCACTCCCTATCCCCTATATAGTGCACTGTCTGATCGTTCCCTATCCCCTATATAGTGCACTGTCTGATCACTCCCTATCCCCTATATAGTGCACTGTCTGATCACTCCCTATCCCCTATATAGTGCACTGTCTGATCACTCCCTATCCCCTATATAGTGCACTGTCTGATCATTCCCTATCCCCTATATAGTGCACTGTCTGATCACTTCCTATCCCCTATATAGTGCACTGTCTAATCGTTCCCTATCCCCTATATAGTCCACTGTCTGATCGTTTCCTATCCCCTATATAGTGCACTGTCTGATCGTTCCCTATCCCCTATATAGTGCACTGTCTGATCGTTACCTATACCCTATATAGCTCACTGTCTGATCGTTCCCTATCCCCTATATAGTGCACTGTCTGATCGTTCCCTATCCCTATATAGTGCACTGTCCGATCACCTCATCCCCTATATAGTGCATTGTCTAATCGTTCCCTATCCCCTATATAGTGCACTGTCCGATCACTCCCTATCCCCTATATAGTGCACTGTCTGATCGTTCCCTATCCCCTATATAGTGCACTGTCTGATCACTCCCTATCCCCTATATAGTGCACTGTCTGATCACTCCCTATCCCCTATATAGTGCACTGTCCGATCACTCCTATCCCCTATATAGTGCACTGTCCGATCACTCCTATCCCCTATATAGTGCACTGTCTGATCGTTTCCTATCCCTATATAGTGCACTGTCTGATCGTTTCCTATCCTATATAGTGCACTGTCTGATCGTTCCCTATCCCCTATATAGTGCACTGTCTGATCGTTACCTATACCCTATATAGCTCACTGTCTGATCGTTCCTATCCCTATATAGTGCACTGTCTGATCGTTCCCTATCCCCTATATAGTGCACTGTCCGATCACTCCCTATCCCCTATATAGTGCACTGTCTAATCGTTCCTATCCATTATATAGTGCACTGTCTGATCACTCCCTATCCCCTATATAGTGCACTGTCTGATCACTCCTATCCCCTATATAGTGCACTGTCTGATCATTCCCTATCCCTATATAGTGCACTGTCTAATCGTTCCCTATCCCTATATAGTGCACTGTCCGATCACTCCTATCCCCTATATAGTGCACTGTCTAATCGTTCCCTCATCCCTATATAGTGCACTGTCTGATCACTCCCTATCCCCTATATAGTGCACTGTCTGATCACTCCTATCCCCTATATAGTGCACTGTCTGATCATTCCCTATCCCCTATATAGTGCACTGTCTAATCGCTCCTATCCCCTATATAGTGCACTGTCCGATCACTCCTATCCCTATATAGTGCACTGTCTAATCGTTCCCTATCCCCTATATAGTGCACTGTCTGATCACTCCCTATCCCCTATATAGTGCACTGTCTGATCGTTCCTATCCCTATATAGTGCACTGTCTGATCACTCCTATCCCCTATATAGTGCACTGTCTGATCACTCCCTATCCCCTATATAGTGCACTGTCTGATCACTCCCTATCCCCTATATAGTGCACTGTCAGATCACTCATCCCCTATATAGTGCACTGTCTGATCACTCCCTATCCCCTATATAGTGCACTGTCTGATCATTCCCTATCCCCTATATAGTGCACTGTCTAATCGTTTCCCTATCCCCTATATAGTGCACTGTCCGATCACTCCCTATCCCCTATATAGTGCACTGTCTAATTGTTCCCTATCCCCTATATAGTGCACTGTCTGATCACTCCCTATCCCCTATATAGTGCACTGTCTGATCGTTCCTTATCCCCTATATAGTGCACTGTCTGACCACCCCCTATCCCCTTTATAGTGCACTGTCTGATCACTCCCTATCCCCTATATAGTGCACTGTCTGATCACTCCTATCCCTATATTGTGCACTGTCTGATCACTCCCTATCCCCTATATAGTGCACTGTCTGATCACTCCCTATCCCCTATATAGTGCACTGTCTGATCACTCCCTATCCCCTATATAGCGCACTGTCTGATCGCTTCCTATCCCTAAATAGTGCACTGTCTGATCGTTCCCTATCCCCTATATAGTGCACTGTCTGATCGTTCCCTATCCCCTAAATAGTGCACTGTCTGATCGTTCCCTATCCCCTATATAGCGCACTGTCTGATCATTCCCTATCCCCTATATAGTGCACTGTCTGATCGTTCCCTATCCCCTATATAGTGCACTGTCTAATCGTTCCCTATCCCCTATATAGCGCACTGTCTAATCGTTCCCTATCCCCTAAATAGTGCACTGATCGATCATTCCCTATCCCCTATATAGTGCACTGTCTGATCACTCCCTATCCCTATATAGTGCAATGACTAATCGCCTATCCCCTATAGTGCACTGTCTGATCGTTCCCTATCCCCTATATAGTGCACTGTCTGATCGCTCTCATCCCCTATATAGTGCACTGTCTGATCGTTCCCTATCCCCTATATAGTGCACTGTCTAATCGTTCCCTATCCCCTATATAGTGCACTGTCTGATCGTTCCCTATCTCCTAAATAGTGCACTGATCGATCATTCCCTAACCCCTAAATAGTGCACTGTCTAATCGTTCCCTGTTCCCTATATGGTGCACTGTCTGATTGCTCCCTATCCCCTGTATAGTGCACTATGTGCCATGTAGAAAACAGTAAATGTGACCGATTTCAGCTGCAGCTTCAGTGTCTGTTTATAATGTAGGAGGCAGGGCTTCAGATTCTAGAGAGCATTTGATTGGACAGAAAATCTGATGAGAAGCTGAAGTGCAGAGTCATCAAAATTAATCAGTATTTATAGCTTTCAGTCACGTGACTGTCGCGGAGCCTTGGAGGGCAAAACCGCCATAGAACTGCAGCACAAGTTTGTCAAATTTCCATCTTAAAACAAAAATATGTGAACAACTTATTGGGCACTTATGATCCATATACAGCACCTGCTGCAGTATTTCAATCACTAAAAACTGCGGGACGTTGTTAAAACGCTTAACGTGAAAAACACATTAGGGTGGGTAAGCAAAGTTTGACGCTAATCTAGGATTTGTTTATGGGTTTTATTTTAAATTTGAGTTGTTCCACCACTTCATTTTAAATCCAGATTGATTACGCTGTAAAACCGTTATAGAGCTGATCAAGCAGCAGACGGAGGGTGAACTGACGACAGGCTAAAGTGCAACCCACCTTTAAAGTGCCATAATGTACTACAACAGTGATATTAAAACATCACATTCAGTTTACACCTTTTTGATGATGCTTCCTATAAACAGGCGAGCAGATGAGCCCAGAATATGAACGCAATGGGTTTCCTTTATAATGGGTTATGATATGGGTTTTCTCTTAATGAGAAACCTCGTGTTGCACTAATATTCTGTGTTCATCTGCTTGCGTTTACAAAGTATACAACATCAGTAAGGTGTATATTGAATTTGGTATTTTAATCCAGGTAGGCGTTCCAATAAGCGTGTGACGTCACGTGAAAACTATGATAAGATAAGAGCTTCTTATTCTGAGACACACACACACTCACTCACTCATACTTACGGCCAAAATTAAGAGCACAGGCCCTGCAAAAGCCCAAATAACATTGGACTGGAGGTTCAGCCAGCAGTACTGCTGTGCTCTGTACTGGTCCAGAGTGGCTGCCAGGGTTACAGCGACTATAACAACGGGCAGCCCTAAGAAAGACAAAGCAGACACAATGCATGAGAGGAAGGTTACTCAAACAGCATTTGAATCAAAATGATATATACGCACACAGACGGAGGGTTCTCACCCCAGCCCAGCGCGTAGTACAGCTTCATTCTCCTCTCCTCGCTGATGTTAACAGAGACCACTTTACTCCAGAGCAGCAGCCCCTCCACCAGCATCCAGCAGAAGGACGAGAGGAAGAACAGATGGAGGAGGGCCGTCACCAGCCAACAGGCTTCCTGCTCCACAGAAACATACACACACGCTTTATAACAATGCTGACAAGAAACACGTCCATACCAGGTTTAAAACTGTAGTACATCACAAATATACACCGCTCAGGCGGCATTACATCATGACAAGTCAAGTGACTAACTGATGATCTCTTCCTCACGGCTCCTGTTTGTGGGTGGGATATATTAGGCATCAAGTGAACATTTTGTCCTCAAAGTTGATGTGTTAGAAGCAGGAAAAATGGGCAAGCGTAAGGATTTGAGCGAGTTTGACGAGGGCCAAATTGTGATGGCTAGACGACTGGGTCAGAGCATCTCCAAAACTGCAGCTCTTGTGGGGTGTTCCCGGTCTGCAGTGGTCAGGATCTATCAAAAGTGCTCCAAGGAAGGAACAGTGGAGAACCGGCCACAGGGTCATGGGCGGCCCAGGCTCATTGATGCACGTGTGGAGCGAAGGCTGGCCCGTGTGGTCCGATCAAACAGACGAGCTACTGGAGCTCAAACTGCTCAAGAAGTTAATGCTGGTTCTGATTGAAAGGGGTCAGAATACACAGAGCATCGCAGTTTGTGGCGTATGGGGCGGCATAGCCGCTGACCAGTCAGGGTGCCCATGCTGACCCCTGACCCGCCGAAAGCACCAACAGTGGCACGTGAGCATCAGAACTGGACCACGGAGCAATGGAAGAAGGTGGCCTGGTCTGAGGAATCACGTGTTCTTTTACATCACGTGGATGGCCGGGTGCGTGTGCGTGGCTTACCTGGGGAACACATGGCCCCAGGATGCACTATGGGAAGAAGGCGAGCCGGCGGAGGCAGTGTGATGCTTTGGGCAATGTTCTGCTGGGAAACCTTGGGTCCTGCCATCCATGTGGATGTTCCTTTGACACGTCCCACCTACCTAAGCATTGTTGCAGACCATGTACAGCCTTTCATGGAAACGGTATTCCCTGGTGGCTGTGGCTCTTCCAGCAGGATAATGCTCCTGACACAAAGCACAAATGCTTCAGGAATGGTTTGAGGAGCACAACAACGAGTTTGAGGTGTTGACTTGGCCTCCAAATTCCCCAGATCTCAATCCAATCGAGCATCTGTGGGATGTGCTGAACAAACAAGTCCGATCCACGGAGGCCCCATCTAGAAACTTACAGGACTTAAAGGATCTGCTGCTAACATCTTGGTCAGCAAAAGGGGGACAAACACAATTTTAGGATATTAGTCATTATGTTATGCCTGATCGGTGTAAATAGGTACAATAGTCAAGTCAAGTCACTTTTATTTATATAGCGCTTTTTACAATGCCGATTGTTTTAAAGGAGCTTCAGTGTTAACAGGAGAATAATGCAACAGTTTGATTCGGCTGTACAGCCATTTTGGAGAAAACGGTGATGTCATCAGCTCATTTCAATGATCATATAATGACAATTAGGGGTGGGGGAAAATTTTTATTCTTAGATGCATCGCGATGTGGATGTGGATGATTCTGAATCGATTTTCTTAATGTTGATAAGTTAATGTAATGTTGACAGAACGCAAACTCTATTGCAAATTTGATGGTCAAGGATTTCATAAAAGCCGTTTTTGGTTGTGGTATACAGAAGGGAAAAAAAAGTGTCTGTGCTCAGGATTTAGTTTTAAGTCATAAGACTCTATTATTTATTTGTGTATAAGAGCAGCTGTATGTTTCTAGTTATTCAGAATATGCTGAAGTCCACAAGCATTACTCTTGTATGAGAGCTGCTGGTACAGAATTCTATATTTTGGTATAAAAGCTGCGATTTTGGGACAGCAAAATGTTTTTTTTATTATTGTCTGAAGGATTTTATTGCTCATTGCACATAACAAGAGGGTGTTGGTTATTACTTTATGTTAGTGATTCAGAATATGCTGAAGTCTGTTTTCATGTATTTACTATATGCATGTTAATTAAGTATGCTGCTACAGACACTTTTCCTGTTGGTGCTTTGCAATGTTGGGACATTCTGGCAAATGTAACCTTCCTGTTGACTTGTAAAATCACTTTTATTTGTTTTATTAATTAAATATATTGGAAGTAAATTCATTATGGGTCATTACAAATACTTTGCTTAAAAGTACCAAGTGAGAAAAAGAAAATCTGTATAGAAAAGATGCATCGATAATCGTTTCATAATCGCATCGCAGCCCTCTGAATCGTAATCGAATCGAATCGTAAGGTGGCTAGAGATTCCCTAGTGACAATGTGGGCAGATCAGTAATATAACTGAAAATTTATATGAATATTTAGTTGAAAATTAAGTGTCCCCAACGGAGCAAGCCAAGCCAAAGGCGACGGTGGCAAGGACAAAACTCCATCAGGAGACCTAATGGAGAAAAATAAACCTTGGGAGAAACCAGACTCAGTTGGGGTACCAGTTCTCCTCTGGCCATCATGCCGTGTTGGTGAGGCAATTATTAGATAGGAATATTCGGAAGATCGGAGTCATCACGCCGAGACGGGTTTTAAAAACTGATTTGAAAAATATATGTATGCCATAGTAAAGAGATGTTTTTAGTCTAGATTTAAACTGACAGAGTGTGTCTGCTTCCCAAACAATGCTAGGAAGACTGTTCCAGAGTTTAGGAGCTAAATAGGAAAAGGATCGATCGCCTGCAGTTGATTTTGATATTCTAGGTATTATCAGCAGGTCAGAGTTTAGAGAGCGTAGTAGACGTGATGGAGTATAATGTGTTAAGAGCTTGCTCAAGTACTGGGGAGATAAACCATTTAGTGCTTTTGTAAGTAATAAGCAAGATTTTAAAATGTATGCGATGTTTAATAGCGAACCAGTGCAGTGTTGACAGAACCGGACTGTCTGAGTTAACGTAATGCCTTGAGCTCATGAACGCATTAACTAATTGTTCCATTGTGCCATAATTTAGATATATTTTTAAGATGGAAGAATGTAGTTTTACAGATGCTAGAAATGTGACTTTCAAACTAAAAATTGGTATCAAAGAGCACACCCAGGTTCCTCACTGGTGATGATGGCTTGAAAGAGCAGCCTTCGAGTGTTAGACAGTTTTCTAGGTTGCTACTTGTGGAGGTTTTTGTCCAACAATTAAAAATCTGTTTGTTTTTATTCTGATTTAAGTTGCAGGAAATTACTTGTCATCCAATTTTTATATCGGCTATGCATTCCGTTAATCTTGTGAATTGGTTTGTTTCGTCAGGCGTGAAGAAATATAGAGCTGAGTATCGTCAGCATAACAATGAAAACTAACGCCATGCTTCCTAATAATATCTCCCAGTGGTAGCATGTACAGGGTAAATAGCAACGGTCCTAGCACTGAGCCCAGCGGTACTCCATACTGAACTTGTAATCGGTGTGACATCTCTTAATTTACTGATAACGGTCAGATAGGTATGATTTAAACCATGCCAATGCAGGTCCACTAATGCCTACATCATTTTCGAGTCTATTCAAAAGAATGTTGTGGTCGATAGCATCGAATGCAGCGCTAAGATCGAGTAACACAAACAGAGAGATACAACCACGATCGGATGATAAGAGTAAATCATTTGTAACTCTGATGAGAGCAGTCTCAGTACTATGATACGGTCTAAATCCTGACTGGAAATCCTCACAGATACCATTTCTTTCTAAAAAGTAGCGTAGTTGTGAACATACTGTCTTTCTAGTATTTTTGTCAGAAAAAGTAGATTTGAGATTGGCCTGTAATTGACTAATTCTGTAGGATCAAGTTTCAGTTCCCTTTCGAAAGGGAACTCGCGCTGCGTCAGCTGACGCTAATGGGAACGCCTCCAGCGTGACAGGTGCCTGAAATCACAATCGAAAAGGGCGCCTTGCCAACATGACAGTATCTCTTCGTCTTCAGGGACTGTTTTGCCTATTTCACGAGAAAGCGTCTAAGAAGGAAGCAAAGAAAATGAAGTGTGCTGAGAAGCAACGCCACTTTCGCAGGTATGTTGACCCGTGTACCAGGTATCTTACGCCTGAGGATACACACACACTATGCGTGTACTGTCTGGGAGAAGAGCATGCACGGGAGGTTCTCGAGGGAGCCTCCTGTGCAAACTGCGAGCGTTACTTAGGCTCCTCCTCGTCTGCTGCTCTTCCTTTGGAGCAGAGGATGGCTGGTGAGGTGAGTTGAGGCTGAAGCCCCTCAACCATCCTGTCCCATGTACGGGGAGTTGTTGGAGGTGATGGAACGCGCTGCGGGTAGACTGCAGCTGCCGTGGCGGCGCGTGAGGAGAGAGGCTGAGTGTCCAGACAGATTGGACGATCGGTTTCTCTCCGCCCATGACCTCCCAACTCCTGGGAGTCTTCCATTTCTTCCAGATCTTCATCAGCAGATCTCGAATGGATGGAAGAAACCATTCTCCGCCCAAATCCATCAACGTCAGCGAGCTAATTTCGCTGATGTTGATGGATTGCCTGAGGCTAGGTATGTGTCGGTGCCGCCCGTGGACGAGATGTTCGCGAACTATCTCGCCTCTGGGCGGCCCTCGAAATTGAGGGCTCCCACCCTGCCGACAAGACCACTCAGAACAACTTTGCGGCTGAACGGCAGGGCGTAGAAGTCCTTTCTCCTCGATGCCCCGGTTTCGCTCTCTGAGCTTTTTGGCACCTTTGTCGAGGCGGTGTGGGCAAGTTCGGAGAGGCGAAGGCGCGCTCGGCGGCATTTAGAACATGCATTCCGCTGAAGTCCGAGACCGTGCCCAAGCAGTCGGATGTCCCTGGCCCGTCACGGTCTGAGGGCTGGAGGCAGGACCAGCGAACCAGCGAACCAGCGTCGCCTCTCGAGCGCCCCCTCCGCAGAGGAATGGTGCACAGAGGAGGCGGGACACCCGCAACAAGAAGAGGAAGGAAGCCGGTGCTGGGAACCGGAACCAATGGAGCCAGCGCGATAGGACTCCGCCCCCTAGGGCGCGCAGATGAGCGCTGCTTTTCCCTTCCTCTTGCCTCGTTTCCCTGTGCGCTTTACATCAGGCCGGTGGGCCTATGATTATCAGAAAGTAAGAACCTGATGGCCCGCCTGGCTTGTTGAGTGAAAGCGCCCCCCTCAGGATGGTGATTGAACACTAGCTTGATAAGGCTGGTTTCTCAAGGTTTGAGGCACCAGAGGAGCGAGAGGTGAGTCCCCCTCGAGTAGGGTGAAACATTATTTTAATATGTGTTCCAGGACTCTTTTTCGCTCTCCTGAGAGGGCTTTGGGATTATGGAAAAAACATCATTGGACACTGCAGGGCCTGCAGCTCCCAGTGAGTAGCTAAGAATGATCTTCTTTTGCAACATTATATGTTTATGCATATTTCTATACTTTAGCTAGTAGAGATTTACCGCCTCTCTGTGTTATCTCTCTCACTTATGTGAGTAATGTAGTTGCCGCTCTTGCTCGCGGGCTTGTAGCGTGTGGGGGCGAGCTTGGTTTTCCTTTTTTAAGCGTCTTTCGCTTGTGTGCGATTAGACTTATTTTGCTGTAACCCGCCTTTCAGAGCATTGTGTGGCCACCTGGAGGATGGCACGGCCGGTGGGCTGCATGTTTGTATGATATGTTTTACCCTTTACTCTATGTCTTCTGCTCCACCTTTCTTACGGCTCGGGTTGAGCTGAACATCGCAACCTTCTGCATGGCAGCTTTGGTCGGGTGCTAAGTAGAGGTGACGTAAGTTGTACTCCCCTCGCTTTAGAGGGTGTTTGAGCATTTGTTGCTGAGTGCACTGCTATTGGCAATATGTTTAGGTTCATGTCTGTAGGCAACTGCCCGTGAAACTGCGCCGTCATGGAGGCCCTCTAGCTTCTGGGATGGAGCCAGCCCCAGGTGTGGGCATATGAAGGCCAGCTGGTTGTGACTCCAGGACAGGTGGTAGGCATCATGAAAATTCGCCCTGGGGTGGTAAGCCCCGGAGGGCCTCACTAACGGCGAGCTCTGGGACCTCAGTCACCTCTGACGGTTCTCATGTATAGCTAGAACAGGTGGTAGGCCTCGCCAGGCCTCTCTGAGGGTGAGCCCCGAGCCTGGACCCTCGGTTAGCCGGCTAACGTGCTATTAGGCTGTAGGCCCCCACTAGGCCTCCCTGAGGGGGTTCCAGTTCCAGTAACTGAGGCAAACTAGTGGACCATTAACAGGTCTCACTACCAGGTGGTAGGCCTCACTAGGTCTCCCTGTCAGAGTGAGTCCCATCTTCCAGCTACCTCGAGGGCCATCTCGACTGCTATTGGGTAGTAGGCCTCATTAGGCCGCCCTGAGGGCGAGCTCCACGGTTTGGAGGCGTGAGCAGTCAGCTCAGGTTACCAGATGGAGGCCCCTTCTGGCCTCCCTTGGGAACGAGTTCCCTAGGAGGGAACGCATAACTGGCTCTTCGCTGACAGCTAGTGGTCACCTGCTATCAAGCTCCGTTTCTAGCCGGCAGCACCTGAAGGCAGGGGTTATACCCTAGCATTACGAGACAACACTGCTGCTATGTGGTCCCTACAGGAAGGGACTTTCATAGATCGCCTAGAGAATGGTTACCTACCAGGCAGGCTTATGAGCTCCTCTCAAGTGAAAGTCTTCTATGAGCTTACAGCCGCTTGGCTCTGATCGATTGGTTGAAGGTCCTTCGAGGCCTCCCAGCTAGAATCAGCCCATATGCCTGTTCGGCCTCCTGAGCACGTTTTAAAATAAGTGCTTGGTAGATCCTAGGATCGAGCGGCTAATCTCCCCTCGCTAGCAAGGGTTAAGAGGCACTTCGCCGAGCGCTGCTCTCCAGGATAACCCGACTCTGAGGTCCGGCTGGTGGAGGACACTGCCATTTTGCAGTACCCTAGCGGGATGTCTCTTCGGAGGCGAGTACCAGAGGCTCTGTACTTGACAGACAGGGTTGGCAAACTTTTCGATTGTGATTTCAGGCACCTGTCACGCTGGAGGCGTTCCCCGTAGCGTCAGCTGACGCAGCGTCTCGTTCCCTGTACTCAGGGAACTAATGTTACAGACGTAACCAGAGACGTTTTTTATTAAGTGGTTTAATAATAGCCAACTTAAAATTTTTCGGTACATATCCTAATGACAAAGACGAGTTAATGATATTAAGAAGAGGATCTATGACCTCTGGTAGCATCTCTTTTAATAGCCTAGTCGGTATAGGGTCAAGCATACATGTTGTTGATTTAGATGATTTAACGAGTTTAGCCAATTCTTCCTCTCCTATAGCAGTGAATGAGTGTAATTTTATAATTTTCTTCCTAATATTGTCAATCTTATACGTAAAGAAGTTCATAAAGTCATTACTGCTGTGCTGTTTGCAAACATCAGAAGTTGAAGCTTTATTTTTGGTTAATTTGGCCACTGTATCGAATAAATACCTAGGGTTGTGTTTGTTTTCTTCTAAGAGATTCGAGAAATAAGCAGATCTAGCAGTTTTTACGGCCTTTCTGTATGCGATCATGCTCTCTTTCCACGAAATGCGAAAAACCTCCAGATTAGTTTTCTTACAGTTGCGCTCTATTTTTCTGGCTGCTGTTTTAAGGGCCTGAGTGTGCTCGTTGTACCACGGCATTGGACTATTTTCTTTAATCTTTAAGCGCAGGGGAGCGACTGTGTCTAAAATGCTGGAAAAGAGATAGTCAATAGTTTCTGCTGCAACATCGAGTTCTTCTAGGCTATCTGGGATGCAGAGGAGAAGAAACTGATGAGGAAGATTATTTACAAAGCAATCTTTAGTGGCAGCGGTGATAGTCCCATTCAAAAGGTTTTGGTAAGTCGGTATGTTTTTTTTTTTTTTTTATGAAAGAAGTCCGCGTTTCTATGATCAAAATACTGTAAAATCAATTGTGAAATATTCCTCCAGTGTAGATCAGCTGTTCTCTATGTGTATATATAGTGCAGTGTGATTTATTCCTGTGATCAAAGCTGAATTTATCATGATTACTCCAGTCTTCAGTGTCACATGATCCTTCACTAATCACTCTCATATGAGGATATGAGCTCAATAAATATTTATTTATCTGTGTAGAAACTGATGCACTGTTTTCTTTGATCAACAGAAAGTTCAAAAGAACAGCATTTATTTTAAATAAAAAATCCTTTTGTGACACTTTTATATCATTAACAATACAATCCCATTTGATCAATTTAAAGCATCCTTGCTGAATAAAAGTACTAATTTCTTTACAAAACAAATGACATAAAAGCTTACTAACACCAGAGTTTGAAATGGCAATTTATGTATCATTTATCACTAAAGAAACCACTTTTAAGTCTTAATCACACAGCTGTTCCCCTACTTTTAATTAACACCTTCAGATATTTATGAAAACATCAGGCAATATCAACGTCTGCAGCCAGATGGTCCTTTCCACATAGTTCACCTGATGTTAGTTCAGAAACTCACATGGACTTTTATTGTTTATGGTTTTCTTTATAAATAATTTCAGACGTGATAATTGAAGGTAATTGGAGTGATAACTAAACTTATAATTTCCCTCAATTTAAGCAGGTAAAAAAAACCACAATGGCTGCTGCATTTAATACATTTGAAGTGCAAATATGATTAATTTGTCAATACTGGATCAGACAGAAAGTCCGGTTGAGATAGTCTCAATATAATATTATAATAAATATTGGACATAATGGCACATTATATATATTTTTAATAACTGATGGTGTTGGTCAGCAAACCTTTATTTTTGCAGTTTTAACAGGTGACACATGGTGAGATATAAACATGAATGTGTTCAGACCTGGTTTCCCGCAGCCCAGTCGCTGAAGATCAGAAGTACCTGAGCCACAGTCAGAGCCACGATCAGGTTTTTGTGCACCGTAGTCCGGTCTGACTTCGGAACGCTAGAGGGAGACAGAGAGCAACAAATAACACTGTCCCACTGTATGCATGTAACTATACAGCTGTATGGTTAATTTTATTAACTATAAAAAACTCACCCGACAGCCAGAAAGAGAATGAGTGTGAAGAGAAGACCACAGAGAGACACACCAGAGCCAATCAAACTGAGGATCTGCAGACCCGCCTCATGCTCAACACTTCTCTACAACACACACACACACACACACATTTAAGAAAGGACATTTAAAATGACTGAAGTGTTTTTTTTAAACAAATTACCCATTAAAATGTCACACATTTTATTAAAGAAATTAAAGAATATCTGATATTTATTAAATGTATACTGGTTTCACTATATTTATTTGATTATATATAATTTCACTTTCATTTTATTGGCTCTTTTAATAATAATAATAAACCCTATTTTATATAGCACCTTTAAAAGTAGATTCTCAAATATAAATAATACATAAAACAATGAATACAACACAAAATAAGCAAGTAAACGCTAGTCTAAATAAAAATCCGTCTTAAGGTGAGTTTTAAAAATGGTAAAAGGATTTTTTTTCCGCAAGCAATGTAGTTGGTCAAATTCATGTACAAAAATAAAAAAGCTGCAACGTTTAATCTCACAGTTCTGACAAATTCCTCAGAATTGCAAGTCTATATTGCCCAATTCTGATTCTATAACTATATAACTATATGTGCAATTGCAACACTGGGTTGTTTCAACCCAATTTTGGGTCAGATATGGACAAACCCAACCGGTGGTTTAAAATCCAAACATGGGTTAAAACAACCCAGCATTTTTTAGAGAGTTGCACTTGCACATTTATGTCTCATAATTCTGAGAACAAAGTAAGAAATGCGGGATATAAACTTGCAACTGCGAGAAGAAAAGTCAGGATTATCAGTGTGTGGAGGTGGACGAGCGAGAGACGTGGGAGGAGCGAGCGAGACCGGTGTGTGATTGGGAATGATCTCCAGTCCTCTCATGAGGGAGCTCGGAGGCTTAAGCACGAGCGACACCAGTGAAGGACGAGAGAGGACCAGGCCTGGACTTTATGTTGTGTTGTGTTTATGTTTGATTATGTGTGTGTGTGTGGCAGTCGTCCGAGAGGGGCTGCCCGTGTTACTTTCATTTTGTGTTTTGTTTGATTAAAGTCTTTTAAATGTTCAACGGCTCCCGCCTCCTTCCTCCTTATTTTACGAACTTTGCTACAATCAGATACATTTTAACTTTACCTTTTTAACTTTACTTTATCTAGTCAATTTCCCAATCTGAAAGATTCATTCATCTATCACAGGCACTGCTGATGAAACCTCCTCACCTGAACCTCATAGATCTGCAACAGCAAGGCGAAGTTGGTGGTGTGGTTACAGTAACAGGAAGTTGAATTATTCTGGGAGGAAATAACGGCGCAGCCCTTTGTTGACCAGCCTCCTCCATCTAACCTAAGGTCGAGACAGAAGACAAAACATCAATAAGAACATCAGGCAGGAATTAACCAATATAATACATGCAAGTCAATGAAAATGGCTTACATCAGGTCGAAATCCCAGAATGCACAGATAGGGATCAATCTCACTGAACTGTTCTAAGGAGAGAAAAAGAGAAGCCAGAAGTCAGGCATTACAGTCCTATCACACTTTAAACAGCTCAGTTCACACTGCCGATCAAACGTTTGGGAGCAGCACCATTTGTGTGTTCGAGTGTTTTGGCTCAAGATACCCCACAGATCATTTAATAGCATGTTCAAATTGTCACTTTTTGAGGGTGAGCAGAAACGTGCTGTTTTTGTATATCCCTTTAAATGCAAATTAGCTGCTCCTCCCGCCCCCTTTCAGGAAGAGGGCGGAGCTTCAAGAGCTCATGTTAGCAGCTCCGATCACCTCACTCGAACACACACACACTGAAAATATCAGAAACTGTTCAGCCTTTTATAGGGCTGTAATCAACCAAAACAAATCTTGATCGACTGAAGTCCTGACATTTTTGACTAAAATCCACAAAAAATGATGTTAGGAAAAAAAAAAAACGTTAAATTAATTAGCACTCTGCGCAGTACGTGGTAGTCTTGTTGTCTGCCAAAATGAATTATAAATAAACATAAAAACCAGTAGGCTATTTGCAGTATATTAAATGGTTTTTGACCTGATTATTTTACACTGAAATGAGTCGGACACACGAGTCTGCATTGAATCACCTGCGCCTGCGCAATATCATAATTCTATATTTTGGGAAGTCATAGGCTATGTTATCAACTAGTGATATCCTCACAAGAACGTTTGAGGAATATGCAACATAATTTAGACAATTGTTTTTGTCATATGTATTATAATAACTGACAGACAATAAAAATGTAGGCACTCTGTGCAGCTCGAACATAGGAGCTCAGCTTCGTGGCTGAGGCACGAATAGACTAACTTAAAGCTTTATCTTTTAAACACAAAAGGCACGTCCACTTTAATAAAAAAGGAATATTTATTAAACAAGCCAGATCAAGAGCAGAAACAAAAGTGCATAAAGTTAGCTAACTGTTTTTAAGTGATATGACATGATTGTCGTCGAGCTGTGAAATGCAAGCTGTTGCTTGCAAAATTTGCATTCAACATTTTTCCCCATTTTCAATTTTTTTTTAAATGCTACCACACTGCCGATGTCTTTGTTAACATGGTAGAAAAGGACTGACTAGGAAAACACTCTCACAATTAAATAAATAATATACAGCAAAGTAGCCTACTTCAATCTGTGTCTCTTCTCCAAAAGAAGTGAAAACAAGGGGGGTGTTCTGAAGACAGAGTTACCTATGAAACCGGTGCTCTGAAAACCCTCATTAGCAATTAGTGCTTTCCACCTGATGAAATGAACGCAGCGAAACTGATCGAATGAACGCAGCAAAAAATCAACCAATCCGAATTTTGATCGAGCCAGAACATATCGACTAATAATCGACTAATCGACTGGGAGATTACAGCCCTAGCCTCTTATGCTCAAACCGGAGTCGGACAATGATGGAGAGACTCCAGAAGAAGAGACAGCATGTAGAATGAGACAGGAGCTTCTGAAGGGATAGAGGAGGAGTTTATGAGTTAACCATCTTCAGTCATTGATTAGCATATTCTGTCATGATAATCTATAAACCGCTGTGAGATGAGCCAGAGAATATCTGCTGATGAAGAGAGAACAGGGATAGTTTAGTGTAATTACGGTTATAACTGATGATGTCATCTCGCTTTATGACATGCGATTGCGTTTGTGTTCGTACTGGATCAATAAATGTGACCGACGGACAACAGCTCGAGCGACTCCCAGATGTGCTCGACTACAACAACTCTTCCTCTTCTCAACCATAGACCGTAAAAAATATGGACAACGCGATATCTTGTGCAGATTTGGGGCCGAGTCTGCGCTGTAGAGAGCAGGAAGTAGAGGCGCGATATCAAAAGCCCGTCCACACTCTCACAGATGCAGAACTAAAACTAAACTTATTTAATAAACGAACAGTTGAAATGAAACCATTGTGATAAAAACTGCCTAAAATGACAACGGAGGGGCAGCTATACTGGGACTGGCCACCTGGGGGCGATCGAGGCGCGGAGGATTCGGTTATTGTTCTCCACATGTTCCCGGGGGCGGGGTTATGTAAATGTTAGGGTTAGTGATGTCACTAACTCATTGTAGTTCCTACCAGCCGTTTGTTGTAGTCCTTAAGGAGAGATTTCTGTAGAAGTAAATATCTCCCTTTGCTTTGAGCTTTGAGCGTCGTAACTTTGCAGATGTTGTTTCTGTGAGGAATAGGGTCTTGTCTAGCCAAACCATCGGCCATTTTCAAGAAAAAAAATGTGTTTGTCTGGATCAGACCCTATTCCTCTGGGATCGTGCAGAGCCTCTGAAACCCTTCCTCTGAAACTGCATTGATTTGGACCTTCAACCGTTGGTACCCATTGAAATCCATTATGTGGAGAAAAATAGAACGTTTTGCTCAAAAACCTTAATTTCTTTTCGACTGAGGAAAGAAAGACATGAACATGGATGAGATGGGGGTGAGGAAATGATAAGGACATTTTCATTTTGAAGTGAGCTAATCCTTTAAACTCTAGTTCTGAAGATGATCTTCATTTTAACATTTTTCATTTTAGCCTTCCTTTTGATAGTTTTGTTTTAACGCCTCTAGTGTCTACATTGCATTTTAGCCAGATCTCCTGTTCCAAAAGCATCCAGGTCTATGATAAAGGTCTATGATAACATCATTTTTCAATGCCGTTTCAAACATTTAGGACCCATTATAACAATCTCTGCAACGATATTAGTTTCTAAAAATATCCTAACAAACTAAAACTGATTCCTGTTGTTTCCTGTACCTGAATCCTGTGCTGGAGTGTGAAGTGTATGGCCATGCTGACCGGCCGTCCATCTGCCAGCACTGTACTGGAGATGACCGACGAGCCCAAGACGGTTCCCACATACCTGAGGTACACAATCACACACTAACATCAGCCATAACACTAAACATACCTGTTGCAATTACACTGAAACTACAAGCAATTCTCTTTATAGTTATGCCTGACTCATATGTCAAATGTCAAGCAATGTAAGTTTGAAGAATGGCCTCTTTTCACAAACCCAGGGTTCTCAGAATCAGAAGAAACTTCTAAAGTTGTGAACAGAAACTACAAAAAAAATAAATTTTTACCTTTCCATTTGCCCCAACAGCACAGATGACTTTCCAAAATAAGAAAAAATGGGAACAATTTATTTCAACGGTCCATTATAGACATTCTACTTACTATATGTAACTTTGCTCCTACATGTCAACTTATCCGACAGACCTTAACCTTCAGATACTCTAATGACTGCTAGTTGACATGTAGTTGCAAAGTCTAAAGTGGCCCATCGAAATAAAATGTTACTGGAAAAAAAAAATATTTCAGACAGGTCCACTCACGTCAAAAATACCATAGACAAACTTTTAGTCAACTTTTTATTGGCGTTATTTTATATAAAGCATAAAGAGAAAGAACAGTGAATGAAATTCTAGGTCTAATTCTAGTTGGTAAAAAATAATTTTTGGGACTATTTTCAAATAATATTTGCATTAGTTTGCATACAAATATATCGTAACTCTCCAGATTCTTCCCTTTTGTGAACACTCGAATCCCTCAGTGGTCTGTGGTAGAAGTTTTGTAAACCGTGTCGAAGGTTACAGGCTCTAATCCACCCTCATATAGTTTTTTTCTTCATTAAAATCAATGTTCAATGATTGTATATTAAGAGCATGGACATGTTTGTGTGCATTTTGTTTTGTGATTTCACCAGAAAGAATAGAGTCTCCGCAATGACATTAAGAGATAGATTGATGTGCTCGTCTGTGTGTGAAGACTGTGACGAGCCAAAACAGAAAGTAAACCCGCCTACTTTGATTTGATTGGCCATCTCAATCATTTTGACATTGACGAGCGCTGTTAGACCTGAGGCAGGCCAGACTAAAAATGTGACTTTTAAACCTTTTTGTCACACAGGGCGCTGCGTAATGAAGTGGAGGAGAGCAGGGCAAGACTTTCACATATTGGGGGGACAAATTGGCCATTTCTAATGATTTGGGGGGGATTGTCCCTGGATGAGGGAGATAACATATGCATCGTTACAACCGTCTAAAACATATTCCTATATAAACATGGTAAAGTAAACATTGTCCTTATTCCTCAGCATGAGTTCATAATCATAATGTCATAAATGTGTGTTATTGATTGATTGAGCCGCTCTGAAGCGCTGTCGCATGAGCCTGGAGAAGCTCAACAGCTCCGTGTTTTCCCGCCGTTAGATCCGCACGTTACAACTCAAATGTGCGCATCCGTTACACAGGACATCAGTTCTGACCGGATCTCTTCCCTAATCCTCCCTTCCCTGACATTTTCCTCTCGTTTTTATCCGTTGACGAAAAAAAAATCGTCATAATTTTTGTCATCCAACACTGGCTTTTATTTCGTTATCGTCTTGTTTGGTCAGTGAAAAAAGGTCGTTGATGAAAATTATTCGTTAACGAAATAAACACTGCTCAGCATATCGAAATCTTTAGAAAATCGCAATAATATCGTATTGTGGCTTAAGTATCGTGATATTATCGTATCGTGGGGCCCCTTGCGATTCCCACCCCTCCTGAATACCTGAAAATACTGTTCCCTTTCGTTCAGTCACTACGACGTAACGTTAGTGACTAACGAATGGGGGTTTCGCTCAGAAGCCTATCATCTTCGAGCTTAGAGAAAACGCCCAATGCCGTGCCAATGCCATGGGGCATGCGGAATTTGCATACGTAACTCCGCCTCACCGTGTGAGTATATAAGGAGGTACGTGGCAACATCGCATTATGTTTCTGCTTTCGGAGCCAAGAGGACCTCTTCACTCCTACAGCCTTCTGAGTCCGTCAGCTTCTTCGAGACGAGCAGCTTTCCAGTCGGTGTTGGTGTAACGGCGCGTTCCAGTGATCGCTTACTTCCTGCCTGCTGATCTGCGCAGTGGTCTGTTGACAGCTGGTGTGTGTTTCCCTGGGCGCTTCGGCATTGACTGCGAGGTTTCCTCTCACAAAAAGAGCTTGCGCGTGGTACATCTTTTTCAAGACGGTTCGCCCGCGCACTTCCGGGTGCGATCGATATCCATTGCTGTCTAGAGGCACTTTCACTGCTCGATGTGTTTGGGATTCAGCACGTTCGGGCAGTGTTTGTGGATGTGTCATGTTCCCACTGCGGGAATGTGACCATCGCGATGTTGTGTCTCTGACGCCTCGTTCGTTCAGTTCACACTCCAGATAGCAGTGAGATTTAGATCGCCGCATCCCAAGGTGGGCTAGAGTCCATTGGGGATGACGATTAGGCTGTGCTCCGCCTCCGGGTGTGTCAGCGCCGCCTGATCTGACCCAAAGATGACAGCCATGTTATCTCGGGCAGCTGCGAGCCTCGGGCTGGAGTGGAACTCCGCCCTGTCACGAGTGCTCGTGTTTGTGCGATTGGTTTTTGGGGACGGCACCTGACAGCTGTTGGGCCCCGCCCCCAATGCCTTTTGCCCCGAGGTGCATGAGGAAGTCACGCGGTCCGGGGAGTCCAGTGCTTCATGTGACCGCTCGGCCTCCTCCGCCTTCTCTGCCCTCGATGGGGCCGTGGCCTAGGGTACACTGGGGTCCCCCCCCCACTGTTGGGCACTCTGTTGCGCACTACGGTGTCCACGGAGTGCTTCGACGTGGCGTGGCTATCCTAAGCACCCTCCCGAAGCCTCAGGGCCCGTCTCGCCGGTGGCGTGGTCCTGCAGAGCTACGGGGCAGGCCGCCGCCCCTTTGCGCATGCACGAGGGTGGAGCCGACTCAGAGCTCTTCAATGAGCTGCGTGCCGCCACTGATCACATCCTCTGGGCGGTGAAGGTGGCCACACGCTCCCTGGGCCGGGCGATGTCCACAGTTGTGGTCCGGGAGAAACACCTGGCCTTACCTGGTGATGTGGAGGTAGTTGAGTGAGCCACCTCCTCAACTCGCCCATATCCCAGGCTGGCCTTTTCGGCGGCGCGGCTGAGAACTGCGCCCAACGGTTCTCGGCCGCCCGAGAGCAGACTGAGGCTGTAACACGTAAATCCTTTTGCTGCTGGCCTCCGGGCTGGCGGCGCTTGGAGAGAACTGGTGTCCCCATCCCTGAGGACACAGAGAGTTGTGATGGCAGTGTGCACCGCCCTCGGGCCACGCCGCTCTCGTCCCTCTCTCTCGCCAGCCTCTCAGAGCAGACCCCAGTGGAACGCGCGTCCTTCCCTGGTCTTCTCTGTCAGGACGCAGCTGCTGGCTGTGCCCCCACACCGGGACGCTACGCCTCCCACGTCTGGGCCAGTCACGCTGCCTCGCTGCCCCGCCCGGGGTACGTCTGGTGTTTGAGTGTCCCCCCTGGTCAGTTCCTGGGAGTCTGACTACAGCTTCCAGGACTGTCCGCCGGGCCGCGAAAACCATCAGGCTCGGCTACGCGATTCAATTCGCCCAGGCTCCTCCCCGCTTCGGGGAGTCCGCTCACCATGGTGGGGCCCAATGTCCCAGTCATGTGCGCGGAGGTTGCCACCCTAGTGGCGAAGGGTGTGATCGAGCCTGTCCCTCCAGCCAAAATGAAGTCCGGCTGCCTCAGCCTTTACTTCATTGTACCCTTGAAAACCGGTGGCCAATCCTGGATCTGCCCGTCCTGAGCCGATCCTTACAGGCTTCCGTTCAGGATGTTGGCAGCGAATGCCTTCTCGAATGCGTTCGTCCAGTTGATTGGTTGCAGCGATTGACCTGAAGAACGCCTACTTCTTTGTCTCCCACCTCATCGCAGACCGTTCCTACAGGTCTGATTCGAGGGGCGGATATTTCACTACGCGTTCCTCCCATTCGGGCTAGCTCTGTCCCCTCGTGACTTTACAAAGTCTGTCGAGGCAGCCCTTGCCCACTCAGGCAGCACGGGGTTCGCATCCTGAACTGCCTCGGTGACTGGCTCAGACTGAGTTCTAGTGCTCCAGCACGTAGCCCGCCTGGGCCTTCAGGTCAAATGGGAGAAGAGCAACTCTGCTGCAGGGATCTCTTTTCCCGGTATGGTTTTCAACTCGGTCGCCATGTGCGTGCAGCTTACCAGCGAGCATGCGCACTCAATGCTGACTTGCCTCCGTTAATCGGGCGAGTGCAGTTCCACTGAAGTTGTTTCAGAGGCTCCTGGGAAAATGGGCATCTGCAGCCGCGGTGACGCCGCTCGGATTGCTTCATATGAGACCACTTCAGCATTGGCTTTGCGATCGAGTCCCGAGATGGGCATGGCAGTCTGGCGCTCCGGGTCCTTACAGACGCTCACCCCGTGGTCGAACCTCAGTTTCTACGGGCCAGGGGCCCTTAGAACGAGTTTCCAGGCATGTTGTCGTCAATGGATGCCTCTGCCACGGGTTGGGGTGCCATGTGCAATGGACAAGCAGCCGCGGGCTCCTGGACAGGACCCCAGCGCCTCCTGCATGTCAATTGCCTCGAGTTGCTGGCAGTACGGTTCGCCCTGCACCGCTTCCGAGCGTTGCTGAAGGGTCAACATGTGCTTGTGCAGACAGACAACACGGGCGGAGTAGCGTACATCAACCACCAGGCGGTTACGCTCACGCCGTATGTCTCAACTCGCCCGCCATCTCGTTTTATGGAGTCAGAAGCGCCTGAGGTCCCTTCGTGCTGTCCATATTCGGGGAGTCCCGAACCTCGAGCTCTAGCGGGTTCAGCCTCTCCCGGGAGAATGGAGACTCCATCCCCAGTCGGCCAGCTGATTTGGGAACAGTTCGGGGACGCGCAGGTAGATCTGTTGCCTCCCACGACTCTTCCCACTGCAGCCTGTTCTATTACCTGTCCGAGGGCACGCTCGGCACGGATGTACTGGCGCACAGCTGGCCGTGAGGTCTACGCAAGTTGCGTTTCCCCCAGTGAGCCTACTCGCACAACTCTTGTACAAGATCAGGGAGGACAAGGAGCAGGTCCTTTTGGTCGCCCTGTACTGGCACGGCCGGACCTGGTTCCCCGAACTCTTACTCCTTGCGACAGCCCCTCCCTGGCCTATTCCTCTGAGACCTCCTCACTCAAAGACGGGGCACCCTTTGGCACCCGCGTCCTGATCTTTGGAGCCTCCACGTATGGCTCCTGGATGGGACGCGGCAGGTTTGAGTGGCCTGCCACCTTCGGTGGTCGCCACCATCACTTCCGCTAGGGCAGAGTCCACTCGGCATGCCTATGCGTTGAAGTGGAACCTCTTCTTCACCTGGTGCTCTTCCCGCAAGAAGACCCTGGAAATGCCTGATCGGGTCCGTGCTCTCGTCCTCCAAGTAGGGTTGGAGTGAAGGCTGTCTCCCTCCACCCTCAAAGTTTATGTGGCCGCAATATCTGCCCACCACGATCTCTTGGAGAACAAAAAGGTAAGTCAGCACGACCTGATCATCAGGTCCCTAAGGGGGGCGAGGAGACTGAATCCTCCTCGCTTTCCTCTCGTACCCTCTTGGGACCTCTCAGTAGTTTTAAGTGCTCTGCAGAGGCCTCCCTTTGAGCCTTGCGGTCGGTTGATATTAAGTTCCTGTCGATGAAGACGGCTCTGCTGACCGCATTGGCCAACGTCTAGAGGGTCGGGGACCTGCAGGCATTTTCGGTTGACGAAGCGTGCCTGGAGTTCGGGCCGGCTAGTTCTCACGTGATCCTGGGACCCCGGCCTGGATGTGTGTCCAAGGTTCCCACCACTCCGTTCAAGACCAGGTGGTGAACCTGCAAACGCTGCCCGTGGAGGGGGCAGACCCAGCCTTGGCACTGCTCTGTCATACGCCGCGCCGCGCCTACGTGACATGACGCAGTGTTCAGGACCTCAGATCAGCTCTTTGTCTGTTATGGTGGAGAGCGGAAGGGAAGTGCTCTCTCAAAGCAAAGGCTGTCTCACTGGATAGTGGACACCATTGTTTGGCTTAACAGCAGCAAGGTCGACCATGTCCCCTTGGGGTTCGGGCTCACTCCACTCGGAGTGTCGCATCCTCTTGGGCTTTAACGCATGGCGCCGCTAACGGACATCTGCAGAGCTGCAGGCTGGGCGACAGCTAACACATTCGCCAGATTCTACTATCTCCGAGTGGAGCCAGTGTCCGACTAGGTACTCGCCCCCCCGAGGGGCCGGTAATGGGCCAGGCTCAGGTGTCTTCGCTTGCTCGCCATTCCACTCCTCGGACTGGATACGTCCGATAGATTTCCTCAGGTCCCCAGAGTCCTCCAGCACTGCTCACGCCGATACCTGTGTGTCTGCCCTCTAGCGAGCCCAGACCCTCGTGTCCGGCCAGGTGCCCCGTGTGCATGGTTCCCCTCCGGCGACCCCCACACGTGTATTTCACCGTAAGCCTCCGCAGTGAGCGGGTTTCTTCCCTTGGCATATCCCTGCCACCCCTAGGGTTAAAAGTCCACCTTCGGCTGGTACCCTAGAGTTTTCCCATATGCAGCCCCTGTGGGTCATATGTGTACTCTTAAGTCCTCCCTACGGGTAGGCATCTTGGCATTTCCTCACTGGAATATGCTCCCAGTGTACATTGGTATTCCTGTAATAAGGGGGAGTCCTTCGTCCGCATACTAGTCTTACGACAGGGTACTCACACTTACGCAGGGCACTGGAAGACAACTGAGTGGCGGGATTATATTGGACCCCATTCATTAGTCACTAACGTTACGTCGTAGTGACTGAACGAAAGGGAACGTCTCGGTTACGGATGTAACCCTCGTTCCCTGAGGAGGGAACGGAGACGTAACGCCCCGCTGCTACTTCAGCTGTGCTACCTGGAACGCAGGAGTTCAGTCTTGGCTCCTCAAGCAGGTAACATAATGCGATGTTGCCACGCACTCTCCTTATATACTCACACAGTGAGGCGGAGTTACGTATGCAAATTCCGCATGCCCCATGGCATTGGCACGCCATTGGGCGTTTTCTCTAAGCTCGAAGATGATAGGCTTCTAAGCGAAACCCCCATTCGTTAGTCACTAACGTTACGTCTCCGTTCCCTCCTCAGGGAACGAGGGTTACATCCGTAACCGAGACGTTTATTTCACTCATATCTTTGTTCAGTTGTATTTATTTGTGCACTTGCTAATTTGTTTATTTGTTCGTTTTCAACAAGGGTTCCTTGTGTAAGTGTTCTTCAGCCTGTTGATTTTTAATCATGGTATTCAGCTACAATGAAACATTTTGCAATGGGACTTATAATAAATGTGTGTGGCGAGCAGCGGGGCGAGGGACCGCGAGAGCGGGACCGGGGACGAGTGATAATGAGTGCCAGCTGCGCGTCACACCGGTCTCTGCCTCGCGGTCGAGTGACGGGAGCATAAAAGGAGGAGCGAAGACAGCGGAAGGCGAGAGAGGACCAGGCCTGGATTTTATGTTGAGTTTTGTTTATGTTTTGTTGTGTTGGTGAGCAGTCGTCCGTGAGGGGCTGCCCACGGTTTTGTGTGTGTGAGTGTTTGCGGGCAGTCGTCCGTGAGGGGCTGCCCGCGGTTTGCTTTAGTTTTGTTTATTTATTTTATTAAAATATGTTGAATGTTCGCGGTTCCGCCTCCTTCCTGCCCACAACAACTAACATCGTTACACTGGTGCGAAACCCGGGAGGAAGGAGGGACATGCTGTCGAAGAGCCCTCGCTGCTGAGGGGATCGCGGTGCTGAGGAGTTCGGGCAGCGCGGATGAGGAAAGACCGCGAGTGGCTGCCCGAGGCGGTGGTGCTGGAGCGAGGAAGATCGATGGGACGGAGACCTCGCTGCCGTGCCCCTGGGTCGAGGTGGGGTGGCTGCCGTCCGAGAGGGAGCGGAGGAGTCGCCGCGCTTGCCGTGGGCCGGAGCCTGCTGCCAGCCGCCATAATGGGGAGGAGCAGGGAGCGCGACTCGCTGCCGGCTGCCCTCAAGAGGAGGAGCCACGGCCGCCAGGGGCGGAGGAGGATCGAGCCGCCCATCGAAGGCCCAGTACCTCGCATGGCACCGCGAGGAAGAGCCTCTCAGCTGGCTGAGGACCGAGCGGCAGTGTGTCAGGGAGCCGGACCAGAATTTTTTTTTTTCTCTCTCCCCTCTCTCGTCCTGTCGCTCCTCGTGCTCCCGTCTTCATTTCTCTCGCCTCTCTGTCTTTACCCCCAGGTGCCGGCCGCCGTGAGGGGGTAGAGCGCAGTCTCGGGAGTACCCCCCGGCCTGCGAGGGGCGATGGGGGTATGTGGCGAGCAGCGGGCGAGGACGCGAGAGCGGGACCGGGACGAGTGATAATGAGTGCCAGCTGCGCGTCACACCGGTCTCGTCTCGCGGTCGAGTGACGGGAGCATAAAAGGAGGAGCGAAGACAGCGGAAGGCGAGAGGACCAGGCCTGGATTTTATGTTGAGTTTTGTTTATGTTTTGTTGTGTTGGTGGGCAGTCGTCCGTGAGGGGCTGCCCACGGTTTTATTGTGTGTGAGTGTTTGCGGGCAGTCGTCCGTGAGGGGCTGCCCGCGGTTTGCTTTTGTTTTGTTTATTTATTTTATTAAAATATGTTGAATGTTCGCCGGTTCCCGCCTCCTTCCTGCCCACAACAACTAACATCGTTACAATGTGAATGACGGAATTGTTAAAATTGAAACGATACCCAACCCTATTAATAACTGTGGAAATGCATCATCACAGTCTGGGAACCGGGACAATCACGTAGTGCATGCTGTGTAATTAATTTGCAAACAGTATTGAACATTGAATTGTTTGACAGATTGCATCGACCATGGCTTACCTCTGAGATCCGTCGCTGACTATGGGAGAAAGGCTGATGTTTTCCCCTCTCTCTGAGAGACACTTAACGGTGCTGTACCATGTGTTCAATACAGTCACCTTTCTGAAGTCTAAACAAGCACAACAAGGGAAGAACACACAGGATAAGCATGAAACTTCATCTCCTATCAAACATGGTTTTAATCATCCCTACCATTGTTATGCAGTTCCTTCATGGTTTTGGCTGAGACAGAAATACAGTCACGATTTCCCACATCCAACCCACAAAACGCAGGAACGTGAGAGCCGTCGGACAGAAGCTTCTGTTGGACCTGCAGCTCTGGAACGCAGGAGCACAGGTTCAGGTTTAACTTTGGATGAAATGTCTCTGTGGTTGGCTCTGTGTCTGTGTGACTCACTGATGTTGTGGCTGTGTATCTGCATGCTGTCAGTGTCGTCCATCAGCAGAGAGTTCAGGTTGCTCAGCATACGGTCGACGGTCCGGATGACAGACATCGGCCCCTTCACCACCTACATCAAACACAGGTTTATCAAAGTCTCCTTTAAAACTCTTTATGATGGCAAACGAAATAAACCTAGAAATAACCAACCAGAGGTGAACAAAGTACACAACTCTATTACTTGAGTAAAAGTAAAAATTCTACTCTGTTACAAGTAAAAGTTCTAAAAATAGATTTTTACTTGAGAAAAAGTACAGAAGTATTTGTTTTTAAAAGTACTAAAGTATCAAAAGTACATTTTATTATTGTTGTAGAAATGCTAATGGTGGTTTAAGCCAGTCAGTGATGCTCCATCCGACACGCTAGCATACGACCAGTGTTGGGGAAAGTTACTTTGAAAAGTAATGCATTACAATATTGCGGTACTCCCTTAAAAAGTAACTTATTGAGTTACTTAGTAAATTTTTAAGAAAAGTAATGCGTTATGTTACTTTTGTGTTACTTTTTCTCACCTGGGCTGGGCTTGTTTTTTTTTTTTATAACAAAAGGTTCTATTTTTGTGCAAATGTAAAGACCTCTTCACACCAAAATTTAAATAATAAGCCTCAGGCTGAGGTAAAAATACAAATCCACACACTCTGCTGTGTGTGCTGCCATTCTGGATAATGGGAGAATAGGACACAGGAGAAAAAAAGTTTTACCAATAAAAAAAAAAAAATCTAGTAATTTTTGCTCATGATTTAACTGAATAATTAAAGGTCAGCAGCAAATTGGTCAATAAAGGTAGATTAAATGCATAAAATATTTGTTTTACTTAACATTTAATTATTGGAGGTGTGCATATTTTGCATTTGACTGATTTTATTATTTTTACTCAATCTTTATGCAAGTGAGATTAATAAATGCTCAAATTTAGTCTAGAACTACAATAACTATCATGTTCACGCACACGCCTCTGCACTTACTCTTGATTTCATGAGGACAGGAGACGCGTCAGTCAAATACATGTGAAAAAGTAACTCAAATATTTTGTTGTAAATTTGAAAAGTAACGCATTACTTTACTAGTTACTTGAAAAAGTAATCTGATTACGTAACTCAAGTTATACTTGTAATGCGTTACCCCCAACACTGCATACGACTACCTTAAACTCATTTCAATACTTGTATAAAAGTTACAAAGCTTTTTACAAAGCTGCTGTCGCTTTAAGGCCGAATGCATGGATCCAATACACTGATACACATCCCATATTCTCCCAACTGTTCTCTCATCTCTTTCTCCCAGACATTTACCTTTTTGAACATTTTATGAGACATGCATCAAGAGTATGCCAAGTAAACTAATCTTTAATCTTTTCAGAAAACTGAAGCATGTTTTCTAAGTATGGCCATGGGTGGACACACTGCGCTGAGGAACTTCCATTTTGCCATAAACTGATCAGTGTTCAAAAAATGTTGGGAAACTTCACATGACCCTAAAAGAGTGATTACTGATAGGCTGTCTGCAAGAAAAAATTCATTCACTGATTTTCAAAGCTGCTACAGAAACGACTTTTGACTTTGAGGACCTTGATAGAAATGTAGAGGAGTAAAAAACTACAATATTTGTCTTTCAAATGTAGCGAAGTTAAAGTCAAAGTTTCCCGAAAAAATAATACTCCAGTAAAGTACTGATACTCAAAAAGTGTACTTAAGTACAGTACTCAAGTAAATTTACTTAGTTACTGTCCACCTCTGGAGTTAACTTATTATTAAACTATATAGACAATATCACACTGTAGTGTTGATGTCAGTGGAGCGGCCCTCTTGTGAAATTGCTTAATTATGAAACAAATTTTTGCATTTTTTAAAATATTTTAACGTGCATTAATGACTGAATACTTAAAGGGTTAGTTAACCCAAAAATTCAAGCAATTATTCCATTATTTACTCCCCCTCAAGCCATCCTAGATGTATATGACTTTCTTCTTTCACACATTTAATATCGGAGTGATATTAAAAATATCCTGGCTCTTCCAAGCTTTATAATAGAGTGAATAGTAAATGAGATTTTGAAGCCCCAAAAAGTGCATCTATCCATTATAAAAGTAATCCACACGCCTCCAGGCCTAATATAAAGGCCTTTTGAAGCAAAGGAAAATATCTATATTTATAACTTCATAAGCTATAAAAACTGGCTTTCTGTAACGGCCCCAGGCGCTTAGTCTGAGCTAAAGGCCCCGATATTCTCACGCCGAAGTTCTTTTTCGTTCTTCGTTTAAGGGTAAAACAAAGTTGGAAATACCTTTGCGGCGAGATACAGTTAGCAAACATCCACACCGATAAGAACGACGTTTAGATGAATATGTGAATATGTGCCGCTCGCTTTCCTCTCAATAACAAAAAAAACACACAAGCAGTACCGTCGCAAGGGCAGTGCCAAGTGTGCGACCGCACAGGGCCTCGATAGTTAAAGATTATGTCCTTCAAAATACTATAATAGTTAAAGACATAGGCTAGCTAAAATGTGCACCGTGATGCTGTATTATTCTGCTTGAATTTTATCATGCAGTAGGCTAACTTACTATATTTTTCTTTGCGTGAAACTGTGCGTGTGACAGCAATTCACGCGCATATATGTCACAGCGCGGCACCGCACGTCAGGCTCGTAGAGAGAGCTTTATTCATGCCATTTCAATTCTGATTTTAGCTGCCTCTGAAACTATAGATATTAGACTACCTAAGACGTTCAAGTAAACAGGCTACACCAGAAATCCGAACTCATTGAAAAATGGAACGAATAAATCATGTCTGACCGACCCCACTCCATGTCTCCAGACATATGCGCATCTATAGGCTAGCCAAGGCCTATCTTGCACATGCTGTTCACTTTTCATAATCAACATGACATTTTAAAAGTAATATTATAAGCCAATATTTAAACATAGCCTAACTAAATACGTTTTCTTAAACCCATGGACGACGAAGTCGCCGGCGCTTCTGATGAACATTTGTTCTTTATGACAACGGATCTAACCAATACTCCATCATTTTTAGCCATACAGAAAAGTGCAAGACATAATTATGAACTATAAACCATCTACTTTTATTTATGTACACTCACAATAACAAGGCAGTTAAATCAGGGAACAGATTATTTTGCATGCTCCAAACATTTCATTTAAAAAATTTATTGTGTTTATTAAACGCAAAGTTTTTAATTTCTAAATTCGGTTCATATTTCTAACAAACGAAATTCAAGGCAAAAATAACGAAATGGTTAAAAAAAAACTTTACCAACATGCAAATTCAAACATTTCGCTCTTTTAATTTGAATTAATGCTTGAATAACACGCCTATGTCTCCTTTCATTAAAAATAATGGCATACTTTTTGTAATGACTTATCACGAGGAAAAAAAAAGTTTCAGTCGCATAACATGGGTTAATGGAAACGCGCCGTAGTTTCGCAGTAGATTTTATCGACATTCAGTAGGCTAGCCTAATAACACAAAAGCAAATCTGTTATGAAAACGTGGCTACTGAGAGAGCAGTCCAAACTAACTCAAGTGGATTCAGGTCGTTTGGCAAACGCTTTTGACCCATTCATAATTTAGAACATAGGCTAATTTAAGCTTCAAAATGGGTGCACTGTGCAGTTCAGTTACAGTTTAACTTTTTTTTATTTTCACATAAACAACAAATTGTTCATCACTATAGCAACAGAAGGTCCTGTTAATATACCCCTGGGCCTCTCATATTACGTTCGCACAGGGCCTCACACCCCCCAATGCGACGGGCCTGCACACAAGCATTTTCATATCAGCATAAGAATCAACATGGATGTGTTTGCATGAGATTTGCAATTCAGCACTCTAGTAAAGTCATTTCATGTTTATCTATATATCACTTTATACAATAGATAGCTTAAAATCAAGTAGTTTTACCATATTAAACATGAACAAAAGGAGTACAACTCAACATCTCGAAGGATTAAACAGGCCAAATGTACCTTTAAAGATTTTCATGTGAAAGAAGGCGGAGCCTCACAGCCACACCCACCTTTTATATAATCACCACGGACCAATGGGAGTACAGAGGTGTTTACCACTTTTAGCAAGCTGTTTCAAACTGCCAAATGAACTTTGTTTCAGCCTGATTTTGTTCGAAATGACATCACATCAGTTCATTGGTTCATTTCGCTTAAAGTATATCGAGGACTTTAGGTGAGAGTAGACGCGGCGCGTGGTTTAAACAAACAGGGCTGGGCAACAAACTCATACATTTCTCTTTAAAAAATCTCATTTTAGACTTCTAGAGGGGGTAACACACAGTTTCTGCCGGTCTCGTGTTAATCTGGAGTATCTATGGAGTAGTGCTGATCCTTCATATCTCACAAGAGTTTATCAGATTTATAAAAGACAGATACACTGAACCGATTCTTACAGAAAACAGGCGAGCTCGGGGAGGCGTGCAGTGGGCGGAGCTTAAGAATCACGAAAACACACACAAAGACTCATATTCACTAAATAAAAGGAACACAAATGTGTCCCTGCTCTTGATACAGAATCACTGATGAACACCTTTGGTTTTCATGAGGAAAATAAAACTATATGATCAGTTAAACTCCACTGACCACATTACTGCATCAGCCCGGTCCTGCAGATTTGCAGGAAGATTAGACCCTTCCTATCAGAGCAGGCCACTCAACTCCTGGTCCAAGCTCTTGTTCTCGTCAGACTGAACTACTGTAATGCTCTTCTAGCGGGCCTTCCAGCATGCACAATCAAACCCATGCAGCTGATCCAGAACGCAGCGGCGAGAGTGGTCTTCAACGAGCCGAAGAGAGCACACGTCATGCCTCTCTTCATCAGTCTGCACTGGCTGCCGATAGCCACGCAAATCAAATTCAAGGCACTGGTGCTCGCCTACAAAGCAACCGCAGGCTCTGCACCAGTATACCTGAACTCGCTTGTTCAGACTTCCACACCCTCCAGAAGCTTGCGTTCTGCAAGTGAACGACGCCTTGTGGTGCCATCCCAAAGAGGCATGAAATCACTCTCACGGACCTTTTCCTGGACCGTTCCCACCTGGTGGAATGACCTGCCTATCTCAATTTGAGCAGCCAAGTCAGAATACATCTTAAGACGCATCTTTCCCAGCAGCACCTGACCAATAAAGACTACCACTTACCTATTCTATTCTATTCACGTCTCTGTTTGTTTGTTTGTTTATTTAATCAACAAACAAAAAACTACTTATCAACTGAGACTTGTTACAGCACTTGCACTCGCTGTTGCCCCTTGTTTGTTTAGTTGCTTGTATTGTTTCCTCATTTGTAAGTCGCTTTGGATAAAAGTGCTGCTAAATGACTAAATGTAAATGGGTTCGAACCCAGAACCGAAGCTCTACCAATTGACTAAATCCTTCTCGACTTGCGTTACCCGAACGATGGGTGTGCTCTCGCTCCAGCTCTGGTTGGTGCGTGCCCGCTTTCCAGGAGAAGTGTACACACAAGGATTTCTCCATGCTTATCATGAGAATCAATTCTTTAACAGTGTAAATAAGTCATAATGCATGAAATAGCATTAGACCCCCCCTTAAAGAAGGGATCATCATAATCCCTACTAACAATTAGTAGGTCACATCCGTCACCTCTTTGATGCTGTGCCATTTACTGGCATCATCTTGGCTGATGAGGGAGTCTGCAATGGTGATGAAGCTCTGTCCGAGCCTCTCCGCATCACGCCGGCTCTGATTAACCGTGCTGGGCAGGTCAGCGGCCCGAGAGAGAACATGCATCAGAGAGACCATGTCTCTGTCCTCCAGCTGCTTCTGCTCCTTCAGGACAGCCTGCTCAGACGCGTTCAACAGACTGGACACTGAAGTCCAGCTCTGCCCGTCTACAGTATCAGAGAGCACAGCGTCTGCAGTCTGAGGGGAAACGGGACAAAACACAAGTTAGATGGGCTTTATATTTTCCTGTATCCATTTATACTCACCTGTTTTTGGTTATTTGTAATGACTGATACCATGTAAAATATTCATGCTAAGAAAGCGCTTTTTAAAGCTGGACTGTACCATGCCGTACTGCATGAGGCGCTGCATGAAGGGGCTTGGGTCGGACCTCAGAGATTCTCTCAGCTCTTTCATCTTCAGATAGTGCTCTGTGGATCAGAGAGTGGCACTGTCAGGCCTGGCACAACACTTAAATGCATTCAAACTTTATTCAGCTATAGCAACTCTCTCACACACACCTTTGCCGCCTCTGCAGATGAAAGGGTATGTGTGTGTGCAGTCTGCAGAGCTGTACTGAGGCTGACCGTCAGACCTGCCATTAAAAACCTCACATTCCTCTTCCTGTCTCTGTGTCGTCTTCAGGGACCCTGTGGAAATAAGCATTACAAACAGAAACTCACAAATTACAATGAATTCACTTTTACATATAATCTGGCTCCTATTAGTGGGTGGGATATATTAGGCAGCAAGTGAACATTTTGTCCTCAAAGTTGATGTGTTAGAAGCAGGAAAAATGGGCAAGTGTAAGGATTTGAGTGAGTTTGACAAGGGCCAAATTGTGATGGCTAGACGACTGGGTCAGAGCATCTCCAAAACTGCAGCTCTTTTGGGGTGTTATGGGGTGTACATACTGGCAGATTTTTCTAAGGAAGGACCTTTGTCCAGACCTCTGGAAACTCCATCTCCATGTTTCCTTCCTGCAGAAAGGGTTGGAGCGACTTCACCCTCAAAGTCTATGCTGCTGCATTGTCTGTGTATCACGACACCATAGGAGGAAAGGGAATCAGGAGATGGTTAAATCCTCCTCGTCCTCCCCCCTCCATACCCTCTTGGGACCTTGCTCCAGTGCTTAGAGCACTCCAATACCCCATTTGAGCCTTTGCCATCAGCAGAACTAAATATTTCGATCTATGAAGACTGCACTGTACACAAATCATGCCTAAAGTTCGGGCCGGGTGACATCCACGTGGTACTGAGACCCCGGCCTGGCTATGTGCCCAAGGTTCCTACCACTCCCTTCAGGGACCAGGTGGTGAACCTGAAAGCGGTGCCCCCGGAGGAGGCAGACCAAGCCCTGGCTTTGCTCTGTCCCGTCTGCGCCTCTGCGACTGTACGTCAACAGAACACAAAGCTTCAGGACCTCAGAGCAGCTCTTTGTGTTACGGAGGCCAGAAGAAAGGGAAAGGCTGTCTCCAAGCAGAGGTTGGCCCACTGGATAGTGCCTTGCCCGCTGAAGTTGTGAGCTTACCAGGAGTGTTGCATCCTCTTGGCACCTCACTAACAGATATTTGTAGAGCTGCTGGCTGGGCCTTTGTGTAGAGTTGGTATTCTCCTGTGTTCTCACCTCAAACTGGTAGAAGCACTGAGAGGCCCAGCTCTTTGTCGGCTTGCTGCGACCTGAACTATGGCGCTTATATTCTCCAAAGCAAATCCTGTCGGGTCCTCCATCACCCTCGGTGCCTGATGGGATGGACTATTTCCGTTGAATCCCTTTTTGAGTTTGTGTACCTTATGTGTGACCCTGAGGGGATCCTATATGTGTATTTCCATGGTTGCTCCTAAACGGAAGCCTGTGTCTTTCCCTTGGGAGAGCCCCCTTTTCTCGTAATGGTGGAGCCACCCAAAAAACCTCTGTTGTATCCCAGTCCTATAGGGTTAGCCAGATATACTCCACATAACTCCTTCGGGGTAGGATGTGGCTTCCGCAGTGTTTCTTTTCCAGTAAAAAAGGCACACTTTCCCAGTGTTATCCAATAGTCTCACTGACTGGGCGGAACAGCGGTGATTGGCATTCTCTGTGTTAGCCCTGTCTCATTAGGGAAGAGAGATCAGGAGGATCACACAGGGCACTGGAAGGGGACAGCAGTCATGGAGCTTTGGTAGGGATTCTTATTCTTGTTCTTGTTTCTTTATTTATTTATATACCAAAGTTAACCAAAGTGCTTTACATAATCATTCACAAAAAAACAAATTTTAATAAAACAACATTTAAGAACATATGGTTTAGACAATATATGCTCCCATCATTAAAGGTGCACTATGCAACTTTTCAGTCCGCTAGAGGTCGCCTATTCAAAGCAAAGGCGTAGTTTGATGATGCCAAGTTTGAGGGCAGAATCTTGGGACATATGGTGTTCACCTCACAGCCGGTGGGAGAGAACCGGGACAGGACTCGGGCAGAAATCATGTTCATGGATGTGATTATTAACGTTACTGTAGTGTGAAGCAGAGCAGGGGCATGTCTGATCGAGGCCGCTGGAGCGATTGTTGCTAAACATACGGCTTGCGAGCTCATGAGTGTGAGGTGACGCAGCTCTGGTTATCATATCAGACACATCTGAGTGTGTTGAACATGATGTTGTGCCGTTACTCTGTGCGTTGGCTCGGTGGCTGCTGTGACACTTGTTCACACTGCAGTGAGAGTGAGGCAGAAACCATATGATGTCACTGACAGGCCACGCCCCTCACACGTCCCGGTTCATCGGTTAAAACAGCAATTTAATGCAATTTACAGATAGTTGGAAACATTTGGGATATTGTAAATACTCAACTGAACAAAATATATAACACTGGCTTAGTGGTTTTTGGATATTTTACTGCAAAAATCCTACATAGTGCACCTTTAAATGGGCTTTCAGCAACTTCTTAAATATCGGCGAAGATGTGGCAGACCTGATGGATAAAGGTAACTCATTCCAAAGTGTTTATGTACCAGAGTTGTCCTGGGCACTACAAGGAGGTTTTGGTTTTCTGAACAAAGTATTTCTTTAGGATTATATGGAAGCGATACATTTGTGAGATATGGTGGAGCCTGGTTGTGTAAAGATTTATAAACGAATAATAGAATTTTAAAACTTAATTGTGACTAAGGTGAACTGGTAGCCATTGTAGAGAGGCTAATTTTAGGGTAGCAAGGTCATGTTTCTTTTTAAAAGCCTCGCCATGGCATTTTGTATGGATTGAAATCGGGCCAAGGATGCAGAATTGATGCCAAACACAGGGAGCTTCAGAAATCCAATCATGATTAAACAAAAGAATGCATTACTCTCTCGAAATCTGCGTATGATAAATAAGGTTTGGCATTAACTAACAGGTGCAGGTTATAAAAACAGGTCCGAACCACCGAATTTATCTGCTTGTCCTTTTTTAAGTTGTTATCGATTCAAACACCTAGGTCTCTTACTAAAGAGTAGATACTCTAACTAAAGAAATTTGTCGGTCATCAACATGCTGTCGAGAGTGACCGACTGAATGGGACTGAATCACATCCCATCGACGTCTCAGCCCGCTAGGGTGCCGCGACACCGGCTCCGCTCCTTAGCGAAAAATGAACACGCAATCCACCTGCTACTCATTATATGTCCCCGCTAGCAGCTGGTGCAATCATTGCATGCCAATGTGCATGGGCTCATTTAGTTACACTCGAAGTAGATTGGCCTCTCCAATTTGTCGGTCATTTAACAAACAAAAACTATAATAATATAAAATATATAATAAATCAAATACAAAGTAGACATTCAAAGATATTAAAGAACACCTAGAAATATATTTAATAGCATATAACATAGTAACATTCATTTGTATGCAAAATATTTACCAAAAAAAAAAAAGTATATTATGTTGTAAATTTCAAAGTAAAATAATAAATATAAAAATTATATATAAATAGTATATATATTTAAACAAAGTATGTTTATAAGTTTATAATATTTGTTTACAGATCCTACATCGAACTTCTGATATTTAAAAAAAGTAAAGTAGACATTTAAAGCCACAATGGACAATTAGTAATGTAGTAAATAGCAAATATGATAGTAACAAAAACATTAGGCAAAATGTTTAACCAAAAGAAGCATATTTAAAATATGTATTAAATGTATATATTTTTAAAAATATAAAAATAGTGCATGTTAAAGTATGCTAACCTGGACAGTTGAGTGTTGCAGACACATTCTGGACCGAGTGATGGACAGTGAGGCTCCAGTCCCGCCATCTGAATAAGGCTCTGTGATTGGTCAGCTGTGCGCAGGTGTTCAGCGCCTGCACCTGTTTTAACTCCAGAGCTTCACCCCAAATGTTCAGGTCAGTCAAGTTTCCAACAAACGGCTCTGTGAAAGTTCCACCAAAGGTATCCTGGTCTTGCCCCAATATAAATATCCCGTCTCCGTATATATCATTTGCCTTTTCCCGAGCTTTCCCTTGCCCAGAATCTCCCCTTTTTCCGTCCACATAAATAGCCCAAAATCCATCGCTTGATCGCCACGTGACGCAAACATGGTGCCAGTCTTCATCAATGGGTAGCTCGGCTTTGTATGGATGATGTTGTCCTTGAATGAGAAGCGCTAGGCGGACCTTTCTGTCGGCGTGATTCCTCTTGGACTCGTCTATCTGTCCGCGCAGCTGGAACTCGTTGATGAAAATGGGCGCTGCGTAGGAAAACACCGTGGACACATTCTCGTGCCGTGGGTCCCACTGAACACGCACGCAAACACTCACCGCAGACAGTGATGGGAAAGACGTGTTCACACCGGCATAGCCGTCCTTAGACTTGAAAGATAAACCAGGGAGGACCGTTTCTGTGAAGGTTCGGAGATTTCATTAGACACTGGTTAAAGGGGGTGTGGTGGTCTTATGCCTGGCTCACACTACAGGAGTTTTAAAATCCTATCCGATTGTAAAATCTGGTTGCAGCACACACTTCAGGAGAATCTTTGCAGATTTTCTTCCTCAAATCTTAAACATGCTCACACTACAAGATATGAAATTCGAAGCATCACACACTACAAAATGTTATTAAGATTATCGTGCCAGAGGAAGCGCATCACGTGATATACGCAACAGATCGGAATCGGGAAAATGGATACTGTAAAACCGAAACTTGCTCTATCAATAATGATCGTTTGTTGTGAAAAAAAAAAAACAAAAGTGGAAAAATAAACGAGTGTGGATGAGAAAATGTTTGGGGAGACGGGATCAACATGGACTGTCAGTTCTTCAGCGAGAAATGGATGTAAAATGTACCTTATATTTGTGCTAGAATGTTTACCGTTATAATATTGCCTGGCTAGTTCAAAGCGATAGTGTCACTTTTTACAGTGTAGATTTGTGCTGTAATATGAAAATACAATTGATGCTAGTATAGTATGTATTATGAAATGTGTCTACTTATAAGAAACAAGGGTTTGCAGCTTTCTCTCTCTCTCACACTCACACACACACACACACACACACACACACACACAGCGCTGCGCGCACATACACCTGCACACACATACACACACGCACAAACAATCCCCTCTCTATCTATCTATCTATATAATTATTGTTATCCGTGTTGTCGGTTTCATGATCGCCATTTCGAAATGTCCGTCACTTCCGTCTAGTCGTAGACTTCTTGTTTCCTATTGGCTATTGTGACAGTACTGACGTTATTACAATCTTGCTCATCCCGATAAATATCAAACATGTTTGATATGATCGAGGGAAACCCGATTTATGTGAGAGCAGATCGGGAGGATTTTATCTGTGAACGTCTCACATTACCAGATAATCAGCGCCGAACATCGGAACCGATCGAGGTCGTGGACAAGATTTTCTCTCCGATTCTCGGGAGGGGGAAATCGGGTATAAATCGGTCTAAAACTCCCGTAGTGTGAGCCAGGCATTAGAAAACCAAACTTACTTTGTTCAGGAAGTTGGGCGTTTGGGTTCTGACTTTTGTTGGCTCCAAACCAAACGGGGCTCTTGAGGTTGGATTTCAAGAGTAACTGCTGGGCTCCCTCCTCGTCCTCTTTGACCCCTGACGTTGTGAGTGCACTGGACTGACCACGGCAGTAACGCAGAGCTTGTTCGAAACTGAACGATGTGTTCACAAGCTGGTACACGGCATCGTTCTGGAGCAGAAGGTTCGAGTCTGGCACATCTGCAACAGCTTGAGATGGTGGGATGGTTAGCTTAAATCTTATTGATAACCAGAGGCGGAAAAGCCCGTTTCATAGAAGAGCGCAATGGCTCTACTCTTTAGAACTATTTCCATTGGAAAAATAGAGGAAATATATTGACAATATTATGTCAGCTAATAGCCTATTAACTTATTGTTTATTGAATTGTTGTATAAAATCAATATCACATTTGCAAACGTGCTGATATTCAGGGAAACATCACTTGTGTGATACCACTTATAAATATTAAAAACAAGGACTTTGCACTATTCTTTGCATTCTGTTGCGAGGCCTGATTCAAGTGAAACGGGTGAAACATAGCAACGGCCGCTATCTTGATAACCCTACTCAGATTTTAGTTACTAGATCTGAAGCAGTTCAGGGGTCTGTACCATGATGCTAGTTTAACAAACTCAGGGTTACAGGAGTAATTTCGAGTTGACAAAACCAAACCACTGTATTTATTGATCCCATGATGCTGATCATCTGCTCTCTCTGTCAGCTCAGGCTTTGATCCGGAGTTTAGCTGTGACATCAGCAGTGAACAGCCAATCACACGCTGCGGATCAGCTGAGCTTCATTTCTCTCTTCTGCAGAATATTACATGATTGAAAAATATTAAGAGTTTAAATTTACACAGCAAGAAGAAGAGCTATCTATGAAAGAGAAATCTTATACGTCAATGCAAGTAAAAGTTATGAAGTTCGTTTAGTTGAGATAGAGAGAATTGAACATTTAAGCTCACCGTAGTCATTTTATAGCTTTAATTATTGCTTTTAAAGCTTATTTGTATGACCTTTATACAGGCTATTTATATTTATTTGAACAAAGTGCCTATTAATGATTGTAATGATGTGTAATTGATTAAGGGTATAATAATTACTTGATATCTTAATCATTCAAAATTATTATTATAATAAATAAGCATTCAGTCTTTAAAACCATGTGCAATGTCGTGACCTTTAATGTGGAGTAGAAACAGGGGGAGTGGCTTTATTGCATCACAGGTGTGCTCACAGCTGATTGGTCCAGTTTCAGTTTGAGATCTCTTATCCAGAACATAACCTGTCCTGGAGCAGGGGCCTATACCATGAAGCCGGTTTAGCTAGCTAGCCAGATATGTTTAAGCTTAGTTTGTACCAATGCTGGGTTTTAAGTATCATTAAAGCGGTTTGGGTTTTAGCAGTGTTCATCTCCATAGTAACTTACGCTCCGCAGCTAACCTGCTCCGGCGCAGGTTATGTTCGGGATAAGAGATCGCAAACTGAATTTGAACCAATCAGCTGTGAGCAAAGTGACTCATCTCTGATGCAATAAAGCCACTCCCCCTGTTTCTCTTGCTCCAAATTAAAGGTCACTACATGATAATATATATATATATATATATATATATATATATATATATATATATATATATATATATATATATTGTCTAATGATGATTACTTAATATAATAATTGTACAATTATAAATTACAAAGTAAAATATGTTCAAATAGAAATCAGTTATTTTACATTTTAATAATATTTCACAATATTAAAGTTATATATATATAACAACTGCAGACTTGAGCACAAGAGACTGCTTTAAAAAAAATTATATATATATATATATATAAACTACTTTCACAACTATTTTCTTTATTTATCCTCTTACATGAAAAATTATTTTCTTCTTTGTAAATGCTTTTAAATTCTTTATATATACTTCAATGTCTTAATCTTCAGCAAAAGAGTTTTGAATCATGTTAGCTCTCTCTTGAGAAATAAGTCACATGTGTGTTGAAAGGCCTGTGATTGGCTGCTCACTGCTGATGTCACACTTTCACGTGCACGTGCTCCACAAACTCAGGATCAAAGCCTGAGTTGACAGAGAGAGTTGATGATCAGCATCATGGGACCAACAAAGCCTGAATTGATTGGTTTAGTTTTGTCAACTCAAAACTAATCCTATAACCCTGAGTTTGTTGATCTACCATCATGGTACAGGCCCCTGGTAGAATAGTAGTTACTATGGAGATGAACACTGTAAAAGCCAAACCACTTTCATGGTACCTAAAACTCAGGACTGGCACAAACTAAGCTTAAACATATCAGGCTAGCCAGCTAAACCGGCTTCATGGTACAGGCCCCTGGTTTACTTCCAAATGATAACATATTTAATGCATCCAATAATACGGCTTAATGGTTAAGCATTTGTGGATTAAATTTTTGTACTCTTGAGGGTTTCACTTGTAGCTTTGCTTTCATTACTACAGTGTCTAATAACAACCAATATTAATCCCAAATTATACAAATAATTTCCCTGACTTTATCAAAATTGCATTTATAAATGGAGTCCTGTTAAATTATAATTTAATATTTTTAACTGTAAGACTGTAAAAACTGCAACAGTAACTGTTCCCAGGTAAAAAAAAGTAGTATACTTTAGTGTATTTGAAATATGAATAAAGTACATGAATTATAAAAGAAGTATGCTTCTACTTGTTGTACTTTATTTAAAGAGTATTTGATTTGTACTTTTTAAAAGTATACTTCAAAAAAGATGTAGTTAAGTTCAACTTAATAGTCCAAACAGTAAGTATACTAATTTATCAGTAATCAAATAATTTTTTTAATGTACTTTTTGAAAGTGTACTTTGTTGTTAATGTATTTTAAATGGTATTGAATATAAAACATTTTAAGTATATTAAATTTGACATACTTAGATTGGCGACATTAGGGAGTCATTAATGACATACATTTTTATTTTTGGGTGAACTAACCCTTTAATTATTGCCCTGATGGTGGAATTGAGGATTTTCAATGCTTTAGATATTTTCCTACAGTCACTTTCTATTTTGTGAAGCTCATAAATATTTTGCTGTACATATTCTGTGGTTTTACTCATCATGTTGATGATAACGGGAATTTGGCCTCTGTGCTTCCTTATATTTATTCTCCTGTGAAACAAGACACCATAGCTGGACAACTTCATGTTCATAGTCACAATGGTGTGCTTAAAAATGTAAATATTAATGGGAATATACTTCAGAGATATTTTACTCATACATTTTTTTTAGGGGTGCCAACAATTGTGGCCGATGTGTTTTGGAGAAAAGCATTTATTTCATAATGATTTACCCCCCATTTTCAATTCTTTTACTTTTAATTTTTTTATAAAATAGCAAAAGGATAAACAATGCAGATGTATTTCTTACAGCCATATTTGATCATATTTACCAGGGGTGGCAACAATTTTGACCACGAAAACGCAGATCAAGAAATTAATGTTATTTCACTATTTAAGATTCACCGGCCTGCCGATGGGATTACGTTGGCCCCGGGACGTTGGGCTTTGCGAGCCCTGGCCCATACATGTCCGAGTCTGATCCCGAATCGCAATGAACCAACAAATAAAGGATTCTCCAGCCTGTGACAGCATGCTAAGGTATGCTCTGTCAGACACGGACACATAATCAATACGATCTGTAACAATGCAATACTATCACATATAAAAACATGTTTTACTCACATAAGTGTTGCACCATTCCTGTCGGATCCAATATAGAAGGCACAGCATTGTGTTTATATCTCAATATGTCTGCAAATCCAGTCTCGACCTGTGTCTTGTTTACAAGCGATTAACTTGCTATCTTCGGCATGTTTATAGCTCGAAAGCGCGATCAATTTAACTCCACGAGTCGGTGGGCGGGGCTACAGAAGTGGGCGGGGGTACAGAAGCGGGCGGAGCTACAGAAGCGGGCGGGGCAACAGAAGCAGGTGGGGCTACAAGCGGGCAGGGCTACAGAAGCGGCGGGGCTACAGAAGCGGGTGGGGCTACAGGCGGGCAGGGCTACAGAAGCGGGCAGGGCTACAGAAGCGGCGGGGCTACAGAAGCGGGTGGGGCTACAGAAGCGGGCAGGGCTACAGAAGCGGGTGGGGCTACAGAAGCGGGCGGGGCTACAGAAGCGGGCAGGGCTACAGAAGCGGGTGGGGCTACAGAAGCGGGCAGGGCTACAGAAGCGGGTGGGGCTACAGAAGCGGGCGGGGCTACAGAAGCGGGCAGGGCTACAGAAGCGGCGGGGCTACAGAAGCGGCGGGGCTACAGAAGCGGCGGGGCTACAGAAGCGGGTGGGGCTACAGAAGCGGGCAGGGCTACAGAAGCGGGTGGGGCTACAGAAGCGGGCGGGGCTACAGAAGCGGGCAGGGCTACAGAAGCGAGCGGGGCTACAGAAGCGGGCGGGGCTACAGAAGCGGGCAGGGCTACAGAAGCGGGCAGGGCTACAGAAGCGGGTGGGGCTACAGAAGCAGGCGGGGCTACAGAAGCGGGTGGGGCTACAGAAGCGGGTGGGGCTACAGAAGCAGGCGGGCAACAGAAGCGGGTGGGGCTACAGAAGCGGGCAGGGCTACAGAAGCGCGGGGCTACAGAAGCGGGCGGGGCTACAGAAGCAGGCGGGGCTACAGAAGCGGGTGGGGCTACAGAAGCGGGCGGGGCTACAGAAGCGGGCGGGCTACAGAAGCAGGCGGGGCTACAGAAGCGGGCGGGGCTACAGAAGCGGGTGGGGCTACAGAAGCGGGCGGGGGCTACAGAAGCGGGCAGGACTACAGAAGCGGGCAGGGCTACAGAAGCGGGTGGGGCTACAGAAGCGGGCGGGGCTACAGAAGCGGGTGGGGCTACAGAAGTGGGTGGGGCTACAGAAGCGTTTCCTGAGTTTCCATGAGAGTTCTCATTTTCTGGGCCTGGTGTCAATAAAAGCTTTTCTTTGACTAACAAGGAAGTTTTCAGCTCTTACAGGATATTCTTATATTACCATGACCTTTAATATATCAAAGGCTCAAGGGAAAGTTGATTTCTCAATTCATCACCCCTTTAATGTAAAGCAATGAGATCTTTATAACAGTATAGCAGATAATTACATAAAATGTATATAAATATCATTCATCAATCAATATGTCTTGGTTATATGATATTTAAATGCTTAGTTTTATGATCAAAGCTAGTTTTAAAGCATATAAAGCAATGCAACACAATGATGAACCTTCCTCAAAAACCTGACGATCATATTTCATACTCATGATGCACGGATAATAAAATAAACCTGTGTTGCTTCAGTTCAGTAACTGAAATATTACTAGCAATATCAACTGATTCTTATAGATTTACTTTGTAACAATGAGTAGATTTCACATGTGAAGCGCGAGATGTTATCTATAAGATTTGCACTTGATGAAGAGTCTAAACTATTAATCGAGTGCAACAGGTTTCATCAGCAAAGTGTTGATCATTTAGAGGCCTTGTATCAAAGAAACACAACATTTACTCACCCAAAAGTCCTCTTTCTGCCCTGTCTGACCATGATTGTGTTGGTTCACATACTCCCATAATCTTCATTGTAAAACATACAAAGAAAAAGAAGCAGAGAATGGGTTATTTTAAGTGATCATGCTTAAAGAATTTCAAAAATTTGAAATAGAGAAAGAAATCATAATCCAACGTTACCACTGCATTGGCCAAAATCACTCCAAAGAGCAATGAGGACATCTTCACATCTGAAGAAAGCAGGACACAATCGCTTTAAATAATGACACTACCCATGCAAACCGCATCTAAACTCATCAGCTGACACCACTGCAGTTCCCACAGCGGATCAGGTCCTCTCGCTTGTGTTCCTCAAATCTAACTTATGTAAATGTAACAGCTGAAAGTCACACCAAAGTACAGTAGTGTTTAAAAGTATGGGCCTACAATGAAAATCATGACATTTTAATGTATAATCTAAACAAACTGGAAATAAACTCAATAAAAAATGTGTTACCTTTAAATTAATGCACATTTTCACATGATTGCATGCCGTTTGTAATGGGTGAATGTGTGTTATTAGAGAATAATGAATGAAAGCTGCACTAGCAGAGGTTTTGACCCTGATGAAGTGAATCTGAAGAGCTTTGACTTACAGGTGATCAGTTTGACTCCTAGCATCCATACGTCTGTTTGGCGTGTGCTGTGTAATTGCATCCGTCTCATATTATCTATTATGCATTTACGCCGTCTTCATCCCTCCGTTTGCAAGTGTAACATCCCAACTCAAATCCATTTCATCCAGACTCTTCTTTATCCCAGTGTGTGTGTGTCTCTGGGTCTGAGTGCAGACCCCCTCATAGAGGTCCAGCCCACCAACTCAGCCGTCATTTTAGCACTTTGCTTTGTAATGCTAATGAGTGTCATTTATTAAAGCAGACTTCTTACGCAAGCAGTGTGAATGTTGGCACACAAGAGTTCATCAAGCACAGCGGGACTCTTACCACTGCAATGCCACTTATTTATGCCCAAACTTCACACACACACACACACACACACACACACACACACACACACACACACACACACACACACACACACACACACACACACACACACGTTTTATTTTCATGTTTTTTAGGGACTTTCCACAGACTTAATGGTCAACAAACTGTCGATTCTGTCCCCTAAGCCTACTTATCACACAAAATGTTTTACATTTTCCAAAAAAAATAATTTAGTCTAATTTATAAGATGTTCTTGTCCGTTCAAGGACACAGATTTCGGATATTGCCATCTTTGTGGTGACATTATGTCCCTGGACCACACACACACACACACACACACACACACACACACACGCACACACACGCACACACTCTCTCTCTCTCTCTCTCTCTCTCTCTCTCTCTCTCTCTCTCACACACAAACGCACACGCACACGCACACACACGCACACTCTCTCTCTCTCTCTCTCTCTCACACACACACACACACAAACTCTCTCTCTCTCTCTCTCTCTCACTCTCTCACACACACACACACACACACACACACACACACACACACACACACACACACACACGTTTGTTTTTGTGAAATGTGGGGACATTCCATAGGCGTAATGCATTTTATACTGTACAAACCGTATTTTCTATCCCCCTACACTGCCCCTGCCCCTAAACCTACCCATCACACACACACACACACACACACACACACACACACACACACACACACACACACACACACACACACACACACACACACTGCCCCTAAACCTACCCATCACAGGAGACATGCTGCATTTTTAGGATTTTGGATATTGCCATCTTTGTGGGGACATTTTGTCCCCATACCGTAGGGATTACCAGTCCACACACACACACACACACACACACACACATCGTAAAGTAAAACAACACTTGTTGAAATGCTAAAATGCACACATGCTGTGAACTCCCTCTCAAGTTACAAAAAGCAGCATTTTGTGTGCATGTGTAAACTGGCACTAGTGAGGGTAATTTCCAACATGATGTTAGTTCAACCGGTTTTCGCTTGTGGCATTGAAAGCCGCTCAATAAAGCTGGTTTGTTTTCTGTAGGCTAAGCTTTAGTGTCCTGCAGGACTGCATTGGAGAACACAACAAAAGCAGTGACATCACTAATGCACAGTGTACACCAGTGTGCCAAAGGACGCCTGCTATTAGTATGCACTGCGGGCTATAGAGAGCAGCCTCAACACCAGCGAGGAGTTCTGAGATCACTAATCAACAAAAACCTTACTCAATATTTAATAGTGCATGTCAAAAAGAATTGGGCAGAAAGGTCTTTAGAATTCAAAATGTGGGGGCAATGTTTAACATGTTTTATTCTTTAGATCTGACAAAAAGTTAGAAGCACCGCAACTAAAATGTTATATAATGGTGTGTATGTATATTAACACCGATCAGGCATAACATTATGACCTAATATTGTGTTGGTCCCCCTTTTGCTGACCCGTCGAGGCATGGACTCCACTAGACCCGCTGAAGGTGTGTCGTGGTATCTGGCACCAAGATGTTAGCAGCAGATCCTTTAAGTTCTGTAAGTTGCGAGGTGGGGCCTCTATGGATTGGACTTGTTTGTTCAGCACATCCCAGATGCTCGATTGGATTGAGATCTGGGGAATTTGGAGGCCAAGTCAACACCTCAAACTCGTTGTGCTCCTCGACCCATTCCTGAAGCATTTGTGCTTTGTGTCAGGAGCATTATCCGACTGGAAGAGCCACAGCCACCAGGGAATACCGTTTCCATGAAATTATTTATGTAACACACACAAATCTTACAGGAAGTCTCTTGATTTCCTTTCTTCAAACACAACCAATCAAAATGTCACACTTCATCAGTGCCTCACACTCCTCACATGTGCAAACACTCATTGCTTTAACACCAACCAATCCATGGCTTTACAATGAGCCTATAAATAAGCCAACGGTCAAGTTATAGGTTTTAAACAATGGATGCAAACAATGCAGGCAGAGTAAGGGGAGTTGGAGGGAGACCCAGATGACGAAGGCAAAGTTTGAATTAGAGGAGGAGGAGTTCAAAGAGAAACAAGAGGATGAGTTGGGAGGGGAGCAAGGGGAGGAAGAGGAGGAGGACAAAGACCAGGAACAAGAAGCGATTAGGGCTACTATCACTGACCATGTGATCAGCCATGGTTTAACAATGAGAGAGGCTGGACAGAAATTCCAGACTAATTTGAGTTGATTTACAGTGGCAGATGAGAAATGAGAACAGGTATGTAACAATCTACTGTAATGTACACATGTTCTAATGTACACAAAATAGCTATAAGGTATAATATAATGCATACACTATATTGTTAAAAGTTTTGGGACGCCTTTGAACTTCCTATTCTTAATCCGTAGGGTTTAATATGGAGTTGGCCCACCCTTTGCAACTCTAATAGCTTCAACTCTTCTGGGAAGGCTTTCCACAAGGATTAGGAGTGTGTTTATGGGAATTTTTGACCATTCTTCTAGAAGCGCATTTGTGAGGTCAGGCACTGATGTTGGACGAGAAGGCCTGGCTCGCAGTCTCCGCTCTAATTCATCCCAAAGGTGTTCTATCGGGATGAGGCCAGGACTCTGTGCAGGCCAGTCCAGTTCCTCCACACCAAACTCGCTCATCCATGTGTTTATGGAGCGACGCTTTGTGCACTGGAGCGCAGTCATGTTGGGACAGGAAGGGGCCGTCCACAAACTGTTCCCACAAATTTGGTCCAAAATGTCTTGGTGAAGCATTAAGAGTTCCTTTCACTGGAACTAAGGAGCCAAGCCCTGAAAAACAACCCCACCCCATAATCCCCCCTCCACCAAACTTTACACTTGGCACAATGCAGTCAGGCAAGTCCCGTTCCCCCCTGGCAACCGCCAAACCCAGACTCGTCCATGGGATTATCAGACAGAGAAGCGTGATTGGTCACTCAGAGAACACGTCTCACTGCTCTAGAGTCCAGTGGTGGCGTGCTTTACCCCACTGCATCCCACGCTTTGCATTGCTCTTGGTGATGTAAGGCTTGGATGAGCTGCTCGGCCATGGAAACCCATTCCATGAAGCTCTCTCCGCACTGTTCTTGAGCTCATCTGAAGGCCACAGGAGTTTGGAGGTCTGGAGCGATTGACTCTGCAGAAACTTCAGCGCACTGTGACCCTCAGCATGCGCTGACCCCGCTCTGGGATTTTACATGGCCTATCACTGAGTTGCTGTTGTTCCCAATCACTTCCACTTTGTTATAATCCCACTAACAGTTGAGCGTGGAATATTTAGTAGTGAGGAAATGTCAGGAATGGACTTATTGCACAGGTGGCAACCTATCCCGGTCCCACGCTTGAGTTCACTGAGCTCCTGAGAGCGAGCCATTCTTTCACAAATGTGTTTGTTACAGTTTATGGCACACACTCACACTGTTCTTGAATCTTCTACAGGGATCATTACTCATCCCCATTGTTCTGTTGTCTATCTGCCTCCATTTTCACCATTTCTAAACCCCATTGAGGATTTTTTTCTCCACATGGCACTGGAAAGTGTATGAGCGTTGTCCCAATGTCTGTGTACATAGCATGTGAAGACATTGATGCTGTCTCTACCCAAGGTTGGATATTCAATATTAATGATTATGATATTATTAAAAAATAATGATATTTTGAATGCAGTGCTTCATTTTGCAAGAGATTTGAGGCTTTTTGCATTTTGTGTGTGCAATTTGTTTTGATGGAAAAAAAAGAGATAAAGTTTTAAAAATGTGTGTAAGCATGTTGTAAAGAACTGTAAAGCTACATATCTGTGATATTTACCCTTAGGGCATTTTTTCCCTTTATAAAGGGCATTTTAAATTAAATTTGATCAATAAATGCAACTTGAGATATAAGACATAGCATATGTTACCAATCAAATTAAATAATGTTCACTGAAAAATTACAACTGCATTAAATAAGATTGTTTTAAATATATTTATTTAACAAGAGATGTTGAAAAGAATGATACTTGTAAACATGAAACTAAATCGCCAGGAGGTGACGGCTGTAATGCTAGGTTTAGGTTTATTAACAAGGGTAAAGACAGTGCTTGAAAACAGCAGGAAAGCAGAAGCAAGAGCATCTGCAGTGACACATCCACTGACACTGAACAGGGCAAACAGTGGTATAAATACACAAGCAGCAAACAAGCTTAAGATAACAAGACGGAAGAAAACTACAAAGAACTACACAACATGGCACAAGGAAATATCAAAAGTCCTCAAACAACACAGGGGAACACAGGCTGGGATCATGAAAACGAGTAGTGAGTCATTGAGTTATTCAGAATAGTTCAGAATATAATCAGTTATATGCTGCTGCATAAATAGACAGGCATAGATCCCGTAAGCAGGTGGAGCTGGGGAGGTGGAGGGGTTCAGAGGAACTACCCTATAGCAAACACTATACCAGTCTATTTAAATATTGAGCAAGCAATCTCAAAGGCTGCAGGATCAGCAGAGGCCAATCAGCTTGTGCCATCCGGTAATGATGTGATTGCAGATTGCACAAAGCCACTAGAAGGCAAACCTACAACCTTTAACCAAAAAATCATAATGGCTAATTTTTAATGGATGTCAATGGAGAAGAGGCTTCACACTACACACTGAATAAACTGCTTTTCTATGGAAACAGCTTATCATTAATCTTGTATAGTAATGATTTATGACTGCTGTGTCCCTGTGATGATAATGTTTTTTTTATTTTTATGAATAATGGTAAAAAAAAATACATATAATTTTAATGAATTAAATATGTATTAAATTACAATTAAGCTTTAGTGTTAGTTTGGACAACATTTGATTCATCTAAAGAACCTTTTGTTCAGGTTTCCCACTGTTTTTCAGCTTTCATTTTCCAGGACTTTTCCAGGACATTTTAAATGTTACTATTACAGGAATAAAAGACAAGGATAATGCCAAAAGTCTTTAAAAGGCGTACAGTTTATTGCCATGACTTTACTATAAAAACAATTTTTAATATAAGCTGTTTGTGGTGAGGTGGACGAGCTTCCCTTATCTACGAACTGTATTATTGTTCTCATGTGATTCTTTGCAGTCACTATATTTATTTATACCTCAGTCTGAGAAGAACTTTTGTTGGATGATTTTTTGTGACTTGCTAAGTACCTTTTTTTTTAAATTAATAAATCTTCCTTGCCTGGAGTGTTTCCTGGAGTGTTTCGTTTGGGTCCAACATTACCGCCTCTGTGGCTAAGTGGTAGATCTCTCAACTCTAACCAGAGACCTGAGTTTCAAGCCTGGCCTGTGACAATTTTGACTTTTTCTTGCAAATTGCGAGTTGAACATTGCACTTTTTTCAGTAATGGTTTGGGCCAGTGATAAACTCTTTGTACTCTGCTAAAAAAAAGCAAAAAATATATTTTTCCCAGACAAAAACAAGATTTTCCATGACATTTTACATGCTCTCTAATTTTCCATTTGTTTTCCAAGACTGGAACATTTGTCATTAATTTTCCAGGATGAGTGGGAACCCTGTTTGTGGAATATAAAGGTTCCACGGATGTTAAAGGTTCTTGGTAACACTTTAATATGGGGAACAATTCTCATTTCTAAATGGTTGCTTATTAGCTTGCATATTGGCTGTTTATTAGTACTTATAAAGCATAATGCTTTATTCTGCATGATCATATTCTACACATATTAATTCTACCCCATACCTAAATGCAACCACTACAACAACCACCTTACTAACTATTAATAAGCAGTAAATTAGGAGTTTATTAAGGCAAAAATTGTGCATATGCATTCCCCATTCTTCATGGAACTATAGAAGCCAATAATAACAAAATAAAATAATGCCCCTTCACAGAAAATATAATTTTTGGCACTGGTTCACAAATTTGTATATTTGTACAGCCTATAATAATTATAAGGAAAAAAACACGCCTCCCTGAATGTGAAAATCAAATATGGGGGAAAAAAAGTTAACTATAAATGATGAGTTTTTTTTTGTTTTTTGATCTTCTACAGTCAATAGTAATTAATAATTTTATATATATATATATATATTTTTTTCATTTTAAGTTGTTTCCCTCAAATCTACTTAGGACAGGCATTCAGAAACCCAGCAGAATTCCCCTTTGCACATAATGTATGATTCCCCTGGGCCTCAACAAAAGCTCTCAGACCGCAGTGACCACACACTCGGCCCCTGAATGCCACAGCCATCCACACAGCAGATTGAGAGTTATGTGCCAAGCAGAAAGAAATCTGGAGGACTAGTTACTAAAGCAGTCAGGAACATGAAGAACAATACAAATATCACTGGAGGTAATTAAGGTTTTGTGTAGTTTGACCTTTATGAAGAACCTTGGTTCCTTCACGCTGGATAGAGTAACTTAAGTCACAGCAATGAATCCTGGCTCATAAAACGCAGCACTGCTTTGGGCTTAAATGAGCATTGCTGCCTTAGAGGAAGGAGGAGAAGATCAGGCATTTTCCAATGGGAACCCGGAGCAACAGACAACCGCAGTGTGAATAAAAGCACAGAAGTACCTTTTAAACACTTGCTTTGTCATGGCAGATGCTCAATCACTCACTAAACAGCTGATTAGTGCTTTTCTAAAATGACTCAAACCATTGCCAGCTAAAGGGGTTCAAGTGAACGCCTGGGAATCCCGGCTAACAGGGAACGTTCTCAGAACGTACAGGCAAGTTTATGAACAGTAACATTAAAGGGTTCCTTCAAAAATGTAATTTTGTCATCATTTATACAACCTTGTGTCGTTCCAAACCCGTAAGACTTTTGAAGATGAAGATCTTTTTGATGAAATCTGAGAGCTTTCTGCCCCTACTTTGGCAGCTGCACAAATACCGCTTTGAAGCTTCAAAAAGTTCATTAAGAGATCGTAAAACTATTCCATATGAATTGAGCGGTTTAGTCCAAATTTTCTAAAGAGACGCAACGCTTCATATGACAAAAAGATTTAATTTACGCTTTTACTCACATATAAACATTCATCAACGTTTGAGCTTCTCAAGAACCAATGAGGTTCATTCTCGTGTTAAGCAGCAAGTTTGAGCTTCTCAAGAACCAATGAGGTTCATTCTCGTGTTACGCAGCACGTTTGAGCTTCTCAAGAACCAATGAGGATCATTCTTGTGTTACGCATCACGTTTGAGCTTCTCAAGAACCAATGAGGATCATTCTCATGTTACGCATCACGTTTGAGCTTCTCAAGAACCAATGAGGATCATTCTTGTGTTACGCATCACGTTTGAGCTTCTCATGAACCAATGAGGTTCATTCTTGTGTTACGCATCACGTTTGAGCTTCTCAAGAACCAATGAGGTTCATTCTTGTGTTACGCATCACGTTTGAGCTTCTCATGAACCAATGAGGATCATTCTCGTTACGCATCACGTTTGAGCTTCTCAAGACCCAATGAGGATCATTCTTGTGTTACGCATCACGTTTGAGCTTCTCAAGAACCAATGAGGATCATTCTCATGTTACGCATCACGTATGAGCTTCTCAAGAACCAATGAGGTTCATTTTCGTGTAACGCAACACGTTTGAGCTTCTCAAGACCCAATGAGGTTCATTCTCGTGTTACGCAGCACGTTTGAGCTTCTCAAGACCCAATGAGGTTCATTCTCGTGTTACACAACAAGTTTGAGCTTCTCAAGAACCAATGAGGTTCATTCTCGTTACGCATCACGTTTGAGCTTCTCAAGACCCAATGAGGTTCATTCTTGTGTTAAGCAACACGTTTGAGCTTCTCAAGACCCAATGAGGTTCATTCTCGTGTTACGCAGCACGTTTGAGCTTCTCAAGACCCAATGAGGTTCATTCTCGTGTTACGCAACACGTTTGAGCTTCTCAAGACCCAATGAGGTTCATTCTCGTGTTACGCAACACGTTGGAGCTTCTCAAGACCCAATGAGGTTCATTCTCATGTTACGCATCACGTATGAGCTTCTCAAGAACCAATGAGGTTCATTCTCGTGTTACGCAACACGTTTGAGCTTCTCAAGACCCAATGAGGTTCATTCTCATGTTACGCATCACGTATGAGCTTCTCAAGAACCAATGAGGTTCATTCTCGTGTTACGCAACACGTTTGAGCTTCTCAAGACCCAATGAGGTTCATTCTCGTGTTACGCAACACGTTTGAGCTTCTCAAGACCCAATGAGGTTCATTCTCGTGTTACACAACAAGTTTGAGCTTCTCAAGAACCAATGAGGTTCATTCTCGTGTTACGCAACACGTTTGAGCTTCTCAAGACCCAATGAGGTTCATTCTCGTGTTACACAGCAAGTTTGAGCTTCTCAAGACCCAATGAGGTTCATTCTCGTGTTACGCAGCACGTTTGAGCTTCTCAAGAACCAATGAGGTTCATTCTCGTGTTACACAGCAAGTTTGAGCTTCTCAAGACCCAATGAGGTTCATTCTCGTGTTACGCAGCACGTTTGAGCTTCTCAAGACCCAATGAGGATCATTCTCGTGTTACGCAGCATGTTTGAGCTTCTCAAGAACCAATGAGGATAATTCTCGTGTTTCGCAGCATGTTTGAGCTTCTCAAGACCCAATGAGGTTCTTTCTCGTGTTACGCAGCATGTTTGAGCTTCTCAAGAACCAATGAGGATCATTCTGTTACGCAGCACGTTTGAGCTTCTCAAGAACCAATGAGGTTCATTCTCGTGTTACGCATCACGTTTGAGCTTCTCAAGAACCAATGAGGTTCATTCTGGTGTTACGCATCACGTTTGAGCTTCTCAAGAACCAATGAGGTTCATTCTCGTGTTACGCATCACGTTTGAGCTTCTCAAGAACCAATGAGGTTCATTCTCGTAACGCATCACGTTTGAGCTTCTCAAGAACCAATGAGGTTCATTCTTGTGTAACGCATCACGTTTGAGGTTTTCAAGACCCAATGAGGATCATTCTCGTGTTACGCAGCACATTTGAGCTTCTCAAGAACCAATGAGGTTCATTTTCGTGTTACGCAGCACATTTGAGCTTCTCAAGAACCAATGAGGTTCTTTCTCGTGTTACGCATCACGTTTGAGCTTTTGCTAGAATCAATGAGGTTCATCCTCGAGTTATGCATCATGTTTGAGCTTCTCAAGAACCAATGAGGTTCATTCTCATGTTACGCAGCATGTTTGAACTTCAAAAAGTTGTAGAAAGTCAACCATCACTGCAGCCCTCCACCAGTCAGGTATTTATGGCAGAGTGGCCTGACAAAAGCCTCTCCCGCATGAAAGCCTGCATAGAGTTTGCTAAAAAACCTGAGGGACTCCAAGTAGGTGAGAAATAAGATTCTTTGGTCTCATGACACCAAGATAGAACTTTTTGGCCTTAATTCTAAGCGGTATGTGTGGAGAAAACCAGGCACTGCTCATCACCTTTCCAATACAGTCCCAACCGTGAAGCATGGTGGTGGCAGCATCATGCTGTGGGGGTGTTTTTCAGCTGCAGGGACAGGACGACTGGTTGCAACTGAGGGAAAGATTAAAACAGCCAAGTACAGAGATATCCTGGATGAAAACCTTCTCCAGAGTACTCAAGACCTCAGACTGAACCGAAGGTTCACCTTCCAACAAGACAATGACCCAAAGCACACAGCTAAAATAACAAAGGAGTCGCTTCACAACAACTCAGTGACTGTTCTTGAATGGCCAGCCAGAGCCCTGACTTAAACCCAATTGAGCATCTCTGGAGAGACCTGAAAATGGCTGTCCACCAATGTTTACCATCCAAACGGACAGAACTGGAGAGGATCTGCAAGGATCCCCAAATCCAGGTGTTAAAAACTTGTTGAATCTTTCCCAAAAAGACTTATGCTGTATTAGATCAAAAGAGTGCTTCTACTAAATACTGAGCAAAGGGTCTGAATACTTAGGACTATGTGATATTTCAGTTTTTCTTTTTTAATAAATCTGCAAAAATGTCACCAATTCTGAGTTTTCCTGTCAATATGGGGTGCTGTGTGTACATTAATGAGAAAAAAAGGACTTAAATCAGGTTCCGGTTTTAGCTGACAACACCTGAAGGGGATTGCATACCCTAGCACAACGAGACGATGCTGCTGCTATGCGGTCTCTACACGACGGGTCCTGCGTAGGTTGCCTACAGCATGGTTACCTCCGGGCAAGCGTAGGAGCTCCCCTCGTGAGAGGGCCGTCTGTGAGCTTACAGCCGCCTGGGCCTAATCAGGCAGTTGTAGGCCCCTCGGGGCCTCCCCAGTTAGATCACCACGTAGGCCTGTTCGGCCTCATGAGCGACTTTGTGAGATGTGCTCTGTAGATCCTAGGATCCACGCTAGCAAGGGTCGGAAAGCACTAAGCTGTGCGCTGCTCTCCAGGATAGCCCATCTCTTTGGTCCGATCTGAGGCGGACACTGCCAGTTCTTGCAGTCCCTCAGCTGGATGCCTCGCCGGAGGCGTGTTTCCAGAGGCTCTGTTTTTCAACAGACAGGGTTGGCCGACGGAAGTGTCCCACATAAGTGTCGCCAGGTCAGGCCTCCCTGGTGGCATTCGTTGAAGTTCTCCCGAATAGTGACTGGCTGGGGTTCCCTCGGTCCCCTAGCCATGGTTCCTTAAAGGAACCCCTTCTGTTGAATGGGTTGGTTCCAGGCTTTTGAGCGGCCGGGGAGGACTTCATGCGGTGTGCAAAGGTTCCCCCCAAGGCTTATAGCTTGGGCATTGACCGTAGGGAATGCTGTCACTGACAGCCTAGTGTGACCAGAAGGGGAGTGGTTCAGGCATTTCAGTTGAATTTGCTTGTCCAGACAGTTGTCACTGCCAGTAGGCATGCACTCCCCTCGGCATGGCGGCGTGGGTATATCGTTCCCCGTAGCATCTTTCCGATGCAGCGCAAGTTATGACTGTAACCTTAGTTCCCTGGGAACAGGGAACGAGACGCTGCGTCGCTTTGCCATGCCTCGGGCCTGCCTGCCAACAGTCCCTTCAGACGAAGTGGATAGTGTTGTGTTTGCATGGCGCCCTTATATACTTCCTGTGGCCTGTTGCACAAAGCTAGTTTCAGTTGCTACCCAGGTGAGTTCAAGATTAGTTTGAGTAAACTCTGTTTTTTCGGGCTCAAGAAGGTGGATTGGTTTTTAGCTGTGTTTATCACCATGGCAACTTACACTACATGGCTAACCTGCTCTGGAGGAGGTTTTATTCTGGGTTTGAGATCGCAAATCAAAACTGGACCAATCAACAGCAAGTAACTCATCCTTTGGTACTAATTATTTATTATATTTATATGATATGAATTATAATTATTTTTAATGAATATATATTCATATAATTAATTGACAAGTAGCCAAATATAAATATAAAACATGCATTCATAATTATTTTAAACGTGTATTCATTTGAGCTCTTTTTGAACCTATAATTATTAGGCATATTTCTTTGATTCACATCATGCATTGATATAGTCAGATAATCTTTCAGCTGCCTTCTCAAACTTTCACTGCAGCAGCAGTTTATTCCTGCTTTGTAAACGCATTTCATTTCATGATAATTTTCAAAACAATCTCTCAATCTTCAGAAGAGAAGTGAATTGCGCCGTCTCTCTTGCGCGAAGTGAAACGGACGCTGTGATTCGCTGTTTGCCGCTCGTGGTGCACGCGCTTCAGAGTTAATCACAAACTCTGGATTAAACCTGAGTTGACAGAGAAAGTTTATACTAAGCTTTGAGAAACCATTGAACTTGATCTAAACCAGGTTGGATTTATCTGGATTTGTCAACTCTAAACCTTCTCTGAAACTCAGAGTTTGTTCAGCTAGCTTCATGAAACAGGCCTCAAGTCGCACAGTGATGACATCAGAGGCTGTCGCCGGTCGATAGGATTGATGTGATTGGATAGCGATTCAGACACCTGACCCGCTGGAGGCGTTCCCCGTAGCGTCTCGTTCCCTGTTCTCAGGGAACTAAGGTTACAGTCATAACCGGAGACATTTTCATAACTTAATAACAACATTAGTAAAATGTTCTTAGAACATATTTTGGGGATGTTGGGGGAAATGGTCTAATTTTAAATTAATCTAGAAAAATAACAGATTTATTAACTTTCATTGAGTAAAAGTTTATTAACTTTTATTAAGTAACAAAACATCAAATCTCACAAAAGGCTATAAATGGCATTTATAAATTATTCATGAACATTTACAGACTTAAGCAGACGACCTCTTGATATTTATATGCTGTATATGTTAAACCTCAAGAGGATTGAGTGGGACCTAAAACAACAAAACAACAAATCACGTCTCATCTTCCAGTAAGTCTCTCCCCCTTTTTCGTTTTGGATCCATCCACATGCCGAATGCAGCCAGCTGCTCCTTTTAATCAGCCTTGACCCATCATGCATCCAGAGCGAACAAAAGCATACAGGCATTTATCTTCCTTCCCTCAACATTGCATTTCAGTTCACTGACAAGCCCTTTTCTCTTCCCCCTCCCTCCTTCACATCCACTGTAGCCTGCCACCACCATCGCTTGTTACACATTTCCAAGGCAACATTCGCTTTCTATGAATGGCATGGCAACGTCAAATAGTCTCCTGGCCTAGAACAGGAGAGACAAAGGAAGGTTGACCTACATGTAGAGAGATCTTCCCAGAAGAACCCGCCATTCTCCACCGGATGCTTACAGCTTTCACATCTGCCATGTGATCTGTGAAGAACGAAACAGAATTTTAACATGACGGAGAGAAAGATGCATCATGAGAGGTCACCTGAAGCGTGTGGAAACATTTCCTTCTTTATCTCTCTAAATGTTTAAAGCATTCCCAAACCATTTAGCTTGACTTTGGAAATGATTAATGGAACCTTTTAAGAAACTTGAAGACAAAAGAGCCGACAGTCAACCTTAGGGAGTGTGGGGTAAGATGTGCCAGTGGGTCATATTAGCCCGGTTCTGTCAACACTGGCTCCCTATTAAACATCGCATACATTTTAAAATCTTGCTTACTACTTACAAAGCACTAAATGGTTTAGCTCCGCAGTACTTGAGCGAGCTCTTAACACATTATACTCCATCACGTCTACTGCGGTCTCTAAACTCTGACCTGCTGATAATACCTAGAATATCAAAATCAACTGCAGGCGATCGATCCTTTTCCTATTTAGCACCTAAACTCTGGAACAGTCTTCCTAGCATTGTTTGGGAAGCAGGCACACTCTGTCAGTTGGCATACACATAAAACTACTATGGCATACACATAAAACATTATTAATTTATATTATTCAGATCAGTTAAATGATTGTTAGGCTGCAATAACTAGATCAGCCAAAATTGGGAACACTTCCCATAACACCTGATGTACTCGTTACATCATCAGAAGAATATCTATCTATCTATCTATCTATCTATCTATCTATCTATCTATCTATCTATCTATCTATCTATCTATCTATCTATCTATCTATCTATCTATCTATCTATCTATCTATCTATCTATCTATCTATCTATCTATCTATCTATCTATCTATCTATCTATCACTCTATCTCTATCTATCTATCTATCTATCTATCTATCTATCTATCTATCTATCTATCTATCTATCTATCTATCTATCTATCTATCTATCTATCTATCTATCTATCTATCTATCTATCTATCACTCTATCTATCTATCTATCACTCTATCTATCTATCTATCTATCTATCTATCTCTATCTATCTATCACTCTATCTATCTATCTATCTATCTATCTATCTATCTATCTATCTATCTATCTATCTATCTATCTATCTATCTATCTATCTATCTATCTATCTATCTATCTATCTATCTATCTATCTCTATCTATCTATCACTCTATCACTCTATCTATCTATCTATCTATCTATCTATCTATCTATCTATCTATCTATCTATCTATCTATCTATCTATCTATCTATCTATCTATCTATCTATCTATCTATCTATCTATCTATCTATCTATCTATCTTTCTATCTATCATCTGTCCGTCTGTCTGTCTATCCCTCAGACGTTTAATTTAATAATCCAATCAAGGAGCTTTATTTATTTATTACTCTACTTATGAAAAAAAAAATAATATTAGCTGATATCAGATCATAAAACCATATTTATCCACATTAGCATTAGCTTCATCTGACAAGTAAAAACCCTAGCCCTGTGTGTTGGTGATGACAGAACTACTACAAGTGTCATTTTACAGTGCAGAAACAATTAAAACCTTCATTCACAGCAAAAAGCCTTTGGTGCGGTAAAACACCTCTGACTTCTTATCAGCAGAGAAAATGGACAATAACCATAACCAAAAACATAACCTCACTTTAATACAAACTATGACCTGTATTATTTTGATTAGCGTTGATATGTGTAATAATGGAATGTTCTCTCATGTACAAACATTCCTATCAGACACTTTGTTCACGGCATGTTTGTCAAACCCTATCTGACCACAGCAGACACGCTTTATGACCGTTCTCCCTCTCCACCATCAGGTCGGCCCTCTGACCGCCAAAAAATCACCATAGAGACGCTCTTTAAGGTCTGCCATAAATGCTGAGGGTGTCAGTGGTGAAACAAAGAGGTGCGAGAGAGAAGAGAATCTGCACCAATCAGAGCAATCAGTGTTAGGTGTGCAGGGCTTGGATGGTCACATGACCAACTTGTCCTAACTGACCCCTGGATTCAGACCGTCATCATGAGCCAGTGGGAGGACACATGTCTGGAGTGGTTTCAACTCGCATTTGATCATTTTGTTCAGTTTGTGCGTACTTCTGTGTGCCCTAATGTTAAGAGAATAAAAATAATATGTTAAACAACACTACAGAAGCTTAAGCTGAATGCAGTCTATTAAAATTTTCTCATAATAGATGGTTGGCACAGCATGCAGGACTGGCTGACCAAGATGTTAAGGGTCCTTCTGACATATAGTGACACCTTGTGGGCACTCAGTGCATTGCAATAGTTTACATCCAATCTGAAAGCTAGGCAGCGTTTGCACACGAAACCTTACCTAGGGCTGGCTAGCGTATAATTACAGGTCCTTCTCAAAAAATTAGCATATTGTGATAAAAGTTCATTATTTTCCATAATGTAATGATAAAAATTAAACTTTCATATATTTTAGATTCATTGCACACCAACTGAAATATTTCAGGTCTTTTAATGTTTTAATACTGATGATTTTGGCATACACCTCATGAAAACCTTAGCATATTTCATCCGACTAATAAAAGAAAAGTGTTTTTAATACAAAAAAAGTCAACCTTCAAATAATTATGTTGAGTTATGCACTCAATACTTGGTGGGGAATCCTTTTGCAGAAATGACTGCTTCAATGCGGCGTGGCATGGAGGCGATCAGCCTGTGGCACTGCTGAGGTGTTATGGAGGCCCAGGATGCTTCGATAGCGGCCTTAAGCTCATCCAGAGTGTTGGGTCTTGCGTCTCTCAACTTTCTCTTCACAATATCCCACAGATTCTCTATGGGCTTCAGGTCAGGAGAGTTGGCAGGCTAATTGAGCACAGTAATACCATGGTCAGTAAACCATTTACCAGTGGTTTTGGCACTGTCAGCAGGTGCCAGGTCGTGCTGAAAAACTAAATCTTCATCTCCATAAAGCTTTTCAGCTGATGGAAGCATGAAGTGCTCCAAAATCTCCTGATAGCTAGCTGCATTGACCCTGCCCTTGATAAAACACAGTGGACCAACACCAGCAGCTGACATGGCACCCCAGACCATCACTGACTGTGGGTACTTGACACTGGACTTCAGGCATTTTGGCATTTCCTTCTCCCCAGTCTTCCTCCAGACTCTGGCACCTTGATTTCCCAATGACATGCAAAATTTGAGCGACAGTCCAGTGCTGCTTCTCTGTAGCCCAGGTCAGGCGCTTCTGCCGCTGTTTCTGGTTCAAAAGTGGCTTGACCTGGGAATGGCACCTGTAGCCCATTTCCTGCACACGCCTGTGCACGGTGGCTCTGGATGTTTCTACTCCAGACTCAGTCCACTGCTTCCGCAGGTCCCCCAAGGTCTGGAATCGGTCCTTCTCCACAATCTTCCTCAGGGTCCGGTCACCTCTTCTCAGCAGTGTTTTTGCCACACTTTTTCCTTCCCACAGACTTCCCACTGAGGTGCCTTGATACAGCACTCTGGGAACAGCCTATTGGTTCAGAAATGTCTTTCTGTGTCTTACCCTCTCGCTTGAGGGTGTCAATGATGGTCTTCTGGACAGCAGTCAGGTCGGCAGTCTTACCCATGATTGCGGTTTTGAGTAATGAACCAGGCTGGGAGTTTTTAAAAGCCTCAGGAATCTTTTGCAGGTGTTTAGAGTTAATTAGTTGATTCAGATGATTAGGTTAATAGCTCGTTTAGAGAACCTTTTCATGATATGCTAATTTTTTGAGATAGGAATTTTGGGTATTTTGACGAGAGGGAGCCGGGCAGGATGGATGCCGTAGTCGCCCAACTGTTCAATTCGGACACTTAAGAAGATAAATTTGAGGGATTCGTGGACGGGGAATGAACTGAAAAAGTGGGCTTTACGTGTTATACGTAACTGAACAATGTGGAGTTATGCACTAACGTTTGATTTAGTGGTATCCAACTGTTTCTTTTACTAGGCTACGTGTTTACTAAATTAAGGAAAAGTTCCCCTCCATGTTTGGGAGAAAAGTTAGCAAGGCTGGGAGATATTGTTTATATGCACATCAACGTTTGAACAACGTTATCATGGGAGTGAACGGAGCTGTCAGAACGCTTAATAAAGTTGGACTTTATCTGACTGTTTTGTTGACATTCCCTTTAGCACAGCTCCATCTAGTGGATGCATAACGCAAACGCTTGACTGCAGTATCTTCTATTATATGCACCTTATAATCCGGTGCGCCCAATATATGAAAACAGTTCTAAAATAGGCCATTCATTGAAGGTGCGTTTTATAATCCGGTGCGCCTTATAGTGCGGAAAATGTGGTACTTTACTTTACTATTCGTTTTTATTAACTTTACATTCACAAATATCTGTACTTGTACTTTTTACATTTTTAAACCAGGCTTGTTACTTAAGCTTTAATCTGTATTTGGTGGCATCTCTAATAAATCATGAATCGGTTAGTCTTGATTGGCTCGCGCGCGCTCCATCAAACGGTTTCTTTCGATCAGAGCAGCTAATCAATGCAAGAGGAAGTGGAAGCGCACCGATGGAGCAGAGAGGAAAACTTCTGACCCACTCAGGACTTCAAGTGCAGGTCAGTTTCATCTGTAAACAGGCTATTTCTCTTTGTTTACTTAGTCAAGCATTAAACTGCTAGCGACTGTTAGCAGTAGCGCCTCATTATTAGCAGCACTGTATGCTAAAAGACATCATTATTATCTATTGAAAAGTTACAATAGTAATTTAGCAGACAATAATTTGCCTTTGTATATTTGTTTTATAATTTAGAGGGAACTTGGCAGACAAAAACTCAATCCTTTAGGAAATTAACCGTGGATTAGGGGTGTAAGGATACCCTCAGTCACAATTCGATACTTATCACGATACTGAACTCACAAAATGATATTATTGCAATACTCCAAGACATATAGTGAAAGGTTATGTGCTGTTGATTAAAATACAAAATTTGGTATCACATTGGGGGTGGAAATTAATAGTTTTGGACTTGGGAAACCCAATGCACAGGACAAGGGTGACATCAGAATAAAAATATTCATGATTCTGAATATATAAATGATTTTAGACGAATATGCTTGATCTCTGTCACTGACTAGATATATTTAAAATAATGTAGGCCACTTTTTTATGGTAACATAAGACATTTGGCATTATCAGGACCCACAAATATTCCCCTATTGCATTATACAGTATATATTTAACATTATATATAGTAGTCCAATTGATTACTGACACTAAAATTCTGTATTTAAATTTTTTGTGAACTATATACTATAGTTAATGCTATACCAAAGGCAATATACTCAAATAACTCAGCACAATATATTTCCCCTTATTTCCGTCCTCTGTTCCAATCAGATATTGTCTCGGGGCTGACGACTGAGACACCGAAGATCCCTGGCTTTTCTCCAACGGCAACCAGACATTTTGTCCTGGCTGCAAAACTGGAAGGGGTTGGGCCCTGTGACATCTGTTGTAGAAATGTTGTTGTTTTCTCCTTTTGCTTCATTACACCGGAACTCCTTCATTTCAGGCCAGCATGGAGACAACTTTTTCTGGAGCTGAGGTAAAGTAGTGCGAAGTTGCTTTCCCATCAGCAGCTGTGCTGGTGAATATCCATTCCCTAGTGGCGTGGAACGATATGTCAGAAGTGCTCTTTCCTTATCTCCTCCTCCTTTCCACAAACCTTTCACAGTACCCACCGCACGATCTGCTTCTCCGTTCGCTTGTGGAAACAATGGGCTACTTGTCACGTGATCGAAACCGTAGTCAGTTGCAAAGTCTCTGAAGAGAACTGAACTGTACTGGGGTCCATTGTCCGACACCACTGTTTATGGGATGCCTGAACACATCTTTCAAAGGAAATATGACTGTGCTTGAGGTGGATACTTTAAGTCTCGCCACCTCAATGTACCGAGAAAAGTAGTCAACAACAAGCAGATAGTTCTCTTTCTCCCAGAAGAACAGATCCGTTCCAATACGTTGCCATGGTCTTTCCGGAATGGGTGTTGACAACAGGGCTCACTCCAAGCATTCCTGTGTTGAGCACAGACACTACACCGTTCCACCAGCTGGCTAATGTGCACTGACATACCCGGCCACCACACCGACTGACATGCTCTGGCCCTGCATTTTACGATCCCTTGGTGGCCTTCATGAAGAATGTTCAGTATCTCTTGCCACATGGATCTGGGTATGACAATCCTTTGCCCACTCAAAAGAAGGTCTCCAGCTATGGAAAAATTACCTCGTTCTTGCCAATATGGCCACAGTTCTTTCTGCAGGTGACTTTTCTCTGGCCATCCAGACTGACAGAACTGACGAATTTTCTCACAGACTGTGTCAGCTTTTTTTTCCTGACTATTTGTTTCAGCCTTGTTTCTGTGGCCGGTCAAAGCTCTTCACAACCGAATCAACAAACACCTTCAGATCTGTTTCATGCTCCATCTCCTCTTCTGAGAGTACGCGCTTCACAGGTGCTCTTGACAGCACATCTGCTGGATTCAGTCTTAGGCGAAATCTCAAGACACGGGGAGGGAGTTGGTCCAATGCTTTAGTACTCAGCAAAGAGACCAGAGGCTTGTGATCAGTTTCAAGGGTGAACTTTAACCCCAAAAGATAGGAAGAAAGGCGTTTGCAAGCCCACGTCGCTGCTAAAGCTTCCTTCTCTATTTGCGCGTAGTGTTTTTCTGCATCTGACAACCCTCTGGAAATGTAAACCACCGGCTTCCATAATCCATCCTTGGGTTGTTTTTGGGTCAGCACTCCTCTTAACCCAAACGACAAAGCATCTGCTGACATTCTGGTTAGATATGTTGGGGATTACTGGGCCAGTATTGGAGTCGAACTGAGCTCCCTCTTTATTTTCTGGAAGGCTTCTCGATGAGGTGTATTCCAACACCATTCATTCTTTTCAGACAGCAGATCTTTCAATGGACATGTGATTGAAGCCAGGTGCGGCACAAATTTGCCCAAATAATTTGCCATACCCATGACCCTCTTAACATCTGCTACACAGCTTGGCTCAGGCATCTCCAGTATTGCTCTCACGTTGCTCGGATCAGGTGCAATTCCATCTGAAGTAACAGTGTCCAACAAACATTATCTTGTCCTTGGCAAAAACACATTTCTCATTCAGTGTTAATCCTTTCTCTTCAAGTCTGCTCATTACCTGGTGCAATCTTTCATTGTGTTGTTGTAGATTTTCCCCATAATAATAATAATAATAATAATAATAATAATGAATTTTATTTGTAATGCACTTTACATTTCTGCAATCTCAAAGTGCTACAGAGCATCTAGAAGTACAATAAAAAAATCACAGTTAATTAAATACAAAAAAAAAAAACTATTTAAGAAACTATTCAAGAAAAACTATTTAAAACACATTCAGTGAAAAGCTTTAGTAAAAAGATATGTTTTTAGGTTTTGTTTAAAAACATCTGTAGTCCGGGAGGGTATTCCACAGCCTCGGAGCAGCCGATGAAAAGGTCCTATTGCCCATGCTGTAAAGTTTTGCTCTGGGAACTTGGATGGTGTTTGTGTTAGCAGAACGAAGTGTGCGTAGGGATGTTGGGTGGGTGAGAAGTTCCTGTAGGTAAAGGGGGGCATGTCCGTGAATACACTGGTTGGTGAGGAGGGAGACTTTATATTCAACTCTGAGCGGGACAGGGAGCCAGTGAAGAGATTTAAGGATGGGGGTGATGTGTTCATGCTTGCGCACCCTCATCAAGATCCTGGCTGCGCTGTTTTGGATGTACTGCAGTCGCTGTATGCTTTTGCCAGAGATCCTGATGAGGAGTGCATTACAGTAGTCCAGCCTGGAGGAGACAAAGGCATGGACAAGCTTCTCTGCATATGCCAGGCCGAGTGTTGGACGGAGTTTGGCGATTTTCTTGAGGTGGAAGAATGATGTCTTACAAAGGTGATTGATATGGTTGTCAAAGGTGAGGTTAGAATCCATTTTGACACCCAAATTATTGACAGATGTGGAAAGGGAGATATTGTGGCCAGAGAAAGTGATACTGGTGATGGGTGAAGAGCGAAGCTGATGTGGTGTACCAATCAAGATAGCATCTGTTTTGGAGCTGTTTAACTGAAGGAAGTTGAGCTTTATCCATGTCTCTATCTCCTCCATGCAGGTGGTCAGTGTGGATGTTGGAAAGGGAGCAGAAGAAGTGGGGGTTGTCTTGAACAGCGTATATCAGCTCTGTGTCATCAGCATAACAATGGAACGATATACCATGTTCCATACACCACAATATCATCTGCGTGACAAACTACTCCTGCGCAGCCTTCCGACATCTTTGTCATTCTGCGCTGAAAGTGTTCCAGGGCCGAAGAAATCCCAAATGGTAACCGGTTAAAAGCATACCGGCCAAATGGCGTGATGAAAGTGGTCAAAAACGAACTTTCCTTTGTCAAGGGAATTTGCCAAAACCGTGATGTAGCATCGAGCTTTGAACACTTTAGCCCCTGCTAACATGGCTAGCGTATGGTCAACTGCTGGTAAGATGTGTCTTTCTCGACAAACCCACTTATTCAGGTGAGTAAGATCTACGCACCGTCTAATTTTCCCCTGAGCTTTAGGCACAACTACCAACCCTGCGCACCATGGAGGTGGCTCAGTGACTTTGGATATCACTCCCATGGCTTCCATGCGTTGCAGTTCTACTTTCACTTTGTCTCGCAGAGGAGTCGATCTTCAATCTTGTACGGCTCTTTCAAATTTCCCAAACCTTTGAAGACAGTTGGATAGTTAGCATCAAAATCTTCCACTTTTGTCTGCGCTGTGTGTAAGCGTGTAATCAAATGAAAAGCCTCTATCGCTGGAAGCCCCAACAGTGCTTTGGACAGCCCTTTCACCACATAAATGTCCTGTTTTGTTCGCTTATTCCTGATGTTCAACTCACCCCGGAACCATCCCTGAACATCGAGGGCCTGATTCCCGGGCCCATACAGGACTTTGCCAGGTGGTTGGAGTCTGCCATGAATGGCCAGTGAAAAACTGCTTTCTGGGATTGCAGTAACCGCTGCGCCGGTGTCCAGCTTGAAATCTGTATTTTGACCATTCAATCTGACTAATTCAATCCACTCACTTGTCTCTATTGACCTCACCTCTCCCAGGACGGCAAAGTCTTTCATGCTCTGCTCTTCTCGCTCCTGAGTGATGTCATAAACTGTTCCAGCTGACCAACACCGCTATGGGAAGTGTCCCATTTTGTGGCATTTACGGCATTCTGCTTCACGTGCAGGGCACTCTTTCCAATTGTATCTCTTTATATTTCCACATTTTCCACACCCAGTTGATTTACTGTCTTTAATGGGTCCCCTCTGTTTAGGCCATTTCACTTTCTTTTGTGACTGTTTTTGTTTTGAACCTAAAGCATGCACATCCCCTGCTATTTGCACCTCCCGGGAGCTTCTACGCAGGATGGGTTGCTGCCTTTTATATAATATAATATAATATAATATATAATTAGCGCTGTCAAATTAATTAAATCCAAAAGTTTGTGTTTACTGTTTAATTTGTACAACCCCAAATCAGAAGTTGGGACAGTATGCCAGTCAAGTACCTGTACCCTCTTCCTCCGCAGCCAGGACTTTGTAATGTGTGCAGAATGTGGTTTTGCATTGTCTTGTTGAAATATGCATGGACGTCCCTGGAAAAGATGTCTTCTTGAAGGCAGCATATTATGCTCCAAAATCTCTGTGCTTTTCATCATTAATGGTGCCTTCCCAGAAGTGCAAGTTACCTTTGCCAAGGGCACTGACACGACCCCATACCATGACAGACCCTGGCTTTTGGACTTGTTGCTGGTAACAGTCTGGATGATCCTTTTCTTCTTTGGTCCGGAGCACACGGCGTCCATTCCTCCCAAAAAATACCTGAAATACTGATTCATCTGACCACAGTACACGTTTCCACTGTGTGATGGTCCATCCCAGATGCCTCAGAGCCCAGAGAAGTCGATGGCTCTTCTGGACACTGTTAACATAGGGCTTCCTTTTGGCACAGTACAGTTTTAACTGGCATTTGTGGATGTAACTACGTATTGTGGTACTTGACAAAGGTTTGCCAAAGTAGTCCTGAGCCCATGTGGTGATATCACTTATAGATGAATGACGATTCTTGATGCAGTGCCGCCTGAGGGATTGGAGATCACGGTTGTTCAGCTTAGGCTTGCGACCTTGTCCTTTACGCACTGAAATTCCTCCAGATTCCTTGAATCTTTTAATTATGTTATACACTGTTGAATGTGAAATATCCAAATCTCTTCCTATCTTTCTTTGGGGAACATTGTTTTTAAACATTTCAATAATTTTTCACGTATTTGTTGGCAAAATGGCGATCCTCTGCCCATCTTTGCTCCTAAAGGATTAGACCTTTCTTGGATGCTGCTTTTGTACCAAATCATAATTACAATCACCTGTTGACATCACCTGTTTCAAATCACATAATTATTTAACCATTTGACCTCATTACTAAAATTGCTCCTGTCCCAACTTTTTTAAATGTGTTGCAGGTCTGAATGACAGGAAAGGATGCATATTTACAAATGACATGAAGTTGACCAGACAAAACATGAAATATTTTGTGTTCATATTGTCTGCAATGAAATACAAGTCAAAGTAAATTTAGAAATCACTACTTTCTTTTTTTTATTTGTGTTTTCCATACTGTCCCAACTTTTTCTGATTTGGGGTTGTATAATCTTAAATGTATAGTACATGCATGTGTGTATTTACATAATAATTATACACAGTACACACACATATATTATGTTAGCACAAACTTTTTAATGTGATTAATCACATTTAATATATTAAAATTGTAACATTTTAATATAATATTAAATTGCACACTGAATTACAGTTTTGATAATCATTTAGGCTGCAATACAATGTCTGTCCAGAAGAGGCCATTGCTGAACAACTACTCTCTTTACCATTTGACATGAAATGATAACCTCATTGTGACCTCTGTTTTATTACAACAACAGGAGAATATTATAGCACTATAGCTCTATAGTTTGATATAGTCTCATTATAAATACTGCCTTTAGAGGTTTAAAGCACTGCGTTATAGAGCGCTGTTCATGATTTATTCATCATGATAACTGCACAAATGAAGACATCTTGAAGCCTAAATACAAGCTGAAGATGAACAAACTACACCATGGTCACATGACTTTAACATCACTAACACTAAACTAGTGAGGAGATGAGTTTACCAGTTTGGTTATGGTTATGGTTAAATATTTTGACATTCCATTTTTTTGCACCAAACTGTAACATGAAAAATGAACGCTACAAGGTTGAATGTCAGTGCAAAAATGTTTTAGTGACTGTGTGGTCATGCACAGATGGCATCTCTCTTTTGATCAGGTGAGTTCACACACACTCTCTGCAGGGGTCACCGCGTGCTTTCAGACAGGTCCCAGGTCAGTTGGGGCTCAAGACTTTGTCAGAGGAAGGCTCTTATTTTAGGAAGCTCAGACACAGAACACTTATTATCACCAAGTTCTTGCCAAAGACGAATTATGACCCCTGGAGAGAAAGAAGCCACCTTCTCCAAAAAAATAAAATAATAATCAGTTATTGCAACTAAAAAACCTTTCTTTTTAAGAGCTTATTTCTCAAAATTATCCAAATATCAAGTGCTTAAACACATCTAAATGATGCAGATCTATGTTCAAAGAACAGATCACCCAAAAGTGAAATTCTGTCATCATTTACTTCCAAAGATATGACTTTTATTTTTCCGTGGAACATAAAAGTGTATATCTTGAAGAACAAAATAGCATTAGACCACATTGACATTCATTGTATGGCCGAAAATGTGTAAAATGTATTCATTTGTGTTCCACAATAGAAAAGAAAGTCATAGAAGGTGAATAAAAGATGACAGAATTAATTGCAATAATGTCCAAATAACAATAAAGTACAGGTCTATTGCCAATTTAAGAATTAAAGGTGCCCTAGAAATTGTCCCTAGAATGAAATGGGCTGATTTTGCCTGATTTGGAAGGCTCATGAATATTAATGTCAAGCTCTGCTCTGATTGGCTCATTTCAGTGACAGAAACACATCTCTACTGTCTGTCATGACAATGGAGAGATTATGCATCCAACCTTATATCTGTGGGCCTGTTTCTGACGAAGATAAAGATTTTGAGGAACAACCAATAGTTTTAAGATTGAAATGGATGCTTCTTATGAGTGGTAAGTTCAGTCTTTATTTTCAGTAAGAATCTGCAAAATGATCAATAATGTCAATAATAGACCTAAACGTTAACTAGCATATTGCTTTACTTTTACTTTACTTTAACTCATACCGCCAGCAGTCACAACTTTGAGCTGCAGCCCTTTTGAAAGTGCCCTTTTCGATCGCACCGAGTGCCCCTCGAACACAATTTCTCATTTCTACTGGAGGCGATTTAACCAACCGAACGCTGTACTAGCATCTTGCGTTAGATCTAGACAACACGGGTTAAATCATCATTACTGTTGTCTCACTAAGAAACTTTCAATTTAATCAGAAATTGTTTAGACAGTCAATAAGTGGATAAAATCACTACTTACTTCTTGCAGGAATATAGTTGTAATTGCCGCTTCTTCAGTATCAGACGCTGAGCGAATACTGCTTGATATTGTCCTAGGTTTGAAAAACTGTCCGTGGTGAAATGGGCCGAGCAAACAAACAATTTTTAGTTAAATTGTTGCGGTATCCGATTATAGATAAACATCAACCATGCCTGTTGACAGTTCTGTTCTCTGGGAAGGGTATGAAAAGTCCTCACATCCCCTACACAGCCTGGAACATAACATTTATTTACATGATCTGCCATTTTCTCTATCCTCGCGTGACGCTGGTATCCTCACAATACCTGCAGAACTCCCGATGATTCGGCTGCAGTTGCGCTTGGCCTTGAACATGGGCTGGCATATGCAAATGTACATATTAATGACTCCGACTGTTGCGTAACAGTCTGTGTTATGTTGAGATTCGCATATTTTTCTGTGGTGTTTTTCACGCACATATGAAGGAGGAACCAATGGTGTTTGAGACTCATGACTCTTGTTATTCAACTATGCCATGGTTAATAAATTTTCTTTCAATCCAGGGCACCTTTAAAGTGGTGATGAACTGAGAAATCAACTTTCCCTTGAGCCTTTGATATATTAAAGGTCATGGTAATATAAGAATATCCTGTAAGTTTCAGAGCTGAAAACTTCCTTGTTAGTCAAAGAAAAGCTTTTATTGACACCAGGCCCAGAAAACTACAGCTCTCAGATATACTGATCTATGACATCATAAGAGCGGGAAACCCCGCATCTACAGATAAATGTGTATGCCTGCTTCTGTAGCCCCGCCCACTTCTGTAGCCCCGCCTATTTATGTAGCCCCACCTGCTTATGTAGCCCCGCCCACTTCTGTAGCCCCACCTGCTTATGTAGCCCCGCCCACTTCTGTAGCCCCACCTGCTTATGTAGCCCCGCCCACTTCTGTAGCCCCACCCGCTTCTGTAGCCCCGCCCACCGACTCGTGGAGCTAAACGGATCACGCAGCCGAGCTATAAACATGCCAAAGATAGCAAGATAATAGTTTCTAAAAAAGACACAGATCGAGACTGGATTTGCAGACATATTGAGATTAAAACACAATGATGTGCCTTCTATATTGGATCCGACAGGAATGGTGCAACACCATTTTTACTCGGGACATGCTAGTCATTATGCTAAGCTAAGCTAGCGGCGACACTGCCAAACTAAAACAATGCATGCACTGAGACAAAAATGCATTTGCCCACATATCTAAATGTAGGAAAGATGTTGAATAAGCCCTATTTCTAAAAACGCTGGAGTGTTCCTTTAAAGATGCAGTGTGTAGTATTTATGAGGATCTATTGACAGAAATGCAATATAATAAACATAGCTATGTTTTCAGTGGTGTATGAAGACCTTACATTATGAACCGTTATGTTTTTATTACCTTAGAATGAGAAGTACGGCTTTACTTTCAGTTTAATGTGCAGTAGTTTGTGTGTTGGCTAAATGAAGAGATACTCGTCTGTGGCGATGCGTGCTGTGTTAGCGCCGTCATATCTGGCAAACACGCTCCCATACGTTTATTATTATTTTTACATATGTGGTTTCAACAACCAGATGCAGTTTTGACTGTAATGCGGCCCGACCACCTCTTAAAAGTGGCTTTTAGTATTTCCTTTTGTGTATTTCTTCTAAATGCTCCTGACTTGAGTTTATTTGATAAATGTAAGAAGCGTGTTTCCTTTGAGCGGGTCAAATTAAAGGTTCAGTTCATATATCTGACTGCTTGTGTTTATTGACAAAATTGTATACATGAGGATGCGGTGCATCGTGATATCGATTTGAACTGAATCAATGGCATGATAGTCGTAATCGAACCGAACATTGAGACCAGTGTAGGTTCACACCCCCACTAAGGACTTCATTTGGACAAATTTAAAGAGATTTTCTCAATAATTAGATTTTTTTTTCACCCTCAGATTCCAGATTTATAAATAATTGTGTCTCGGCCATTCATAACAAACCACACCTCAATGGAAAGCTTATTTATTCAGCTTTTTCAAAGCTATTTTAAAAAAAGATGATTTGTTTTGGGGTCATATTTTCCCAACAATCATTGATACACATTTTAAAACAGTTCATCCATGAATATAAATGTTACAATTGTAGTGCCATGTTTTTAGGTCTCAAGCCACTGCGGCCCTTTCAGGACACCGCTCGTCTCAGGTGATTGAGGCTACGTCTACATTTAATTAATTAATAGTTTCAAAATGCTCTTTGTCCACGCTAAAATCATCTTACTGCGCATGCGTAAAAAGCTGACTGAGATGATAGCGAGGGACCAGACATCATAAAGTTCTGCTATTCTTCTGGCACAGTCATTTTATTAGCATTGGGTCGCGTTCAGTCGCCCCTCCGCGTCTGGTCTAAAACACAATCGGCCTCATGTTTTGACGCAGGACAGCAATTGAGAGTAAATTCCCTGCCATCTTTGCAGGAATGTAATATGATGATTGCACAAAGTAACATTTATCTTTAGCAATACTGAGAGTGAACAGCACATAACAGTTTAAACTAGGGAGGTTAACGATTACTTGTCGATAATACGTTTAATCGATAAAACGTATCGATCATCGATTTATCAGGGTCATGCATGTGCTCAACCGAAACACATAAAGCAGACACGAGGAAACATGAAGCGAGCGCGCCGGAGTGGGACTATTTTACAGCTGGAGTTACACCTTCATCATGAATATAAGTGTGCGTGTGCATTGGCAGCTTCTTCAGTTGTACTATTGTGTTTATATTGTGTAGGCCTCTCTATATCTGATTTATCTCATATAGGATGCATCTGGTTAAGAATGAGTGTAATGGTAGTAAAGCGTGCAGGTGATCATCTTCAGCTATGCACGACCAATTGTGACTATTCATATTACATAACATTACTGAGAAAACTATTGTAATTAGACATTGTGAGTTATTTTTGTTTAGTTGGGTTTCATCTCGTTGTTCAACATGAGTCACGCACGAAACTTAGTTCAAGTTCACTTGTATATTTGCGACATTGTGCAGATGAAATTTTGTAATATAATGCGTGTTTTGTATATATATGACTCGTCTTGTATAGGATGCATTTCGTTTAGTTAAATAACACGCTAGCAAATTAGGAGCTTCAGTTTCCCGGTGTTCATTTAGCGCACGCAGCTCAAACAGCAACGCACGATTAATAATGACTATGTTTGGGATCGTCACATTACATAACATTACTGAGAACACTACTGATATAAATCTCTGTGAATTCATCGGGTCTGGTGTTCAGAGCGTTGATCCAGGAAGAGCGCGTTCATTCTGAATAACAGATCTGAGTGACACGTTGTATTTGCGGTTATATTTGATTATTAAATGAGTAATTTAATTAAACGATCAATCACATCGACTCATTTTACAATCCTATAGCCCTTTATTTAGACTAAAGGATTAGTTCACTTCAAAATGAAAATGTACTTTTGTTCTTCAGTGGAAAAGATGTTAAGTTTTTTGAGGAAAACATTCCAGGATTTTTCTCCTCATAATGGACTTCAATGGGAACCGACGGCTGAAGGTCCAAATCAATGCAGTTTTAGAGGAAAGGCTTCAGAGGCTCTGCACGATCCCAGAGGAATAGGGTCTGATCCAGACAAAACATCAAAAAATTAAAATTGATATACTTTTTAACCTAAATTTCTAATTTTGCTCTCCAATACACCGGAACCAATACGTCGGAAAGGTCCCGCTAGACGCAGGCGGAAGTACCGCCCCCAAGTGAACAGACCAACATTAATACAAACTTCAAAATTGTCCGACATTGTTGTTTAACCTTTATTTGCTAAAGGATGCTCTCTAAAAAATTCTGGGTAAAAAAAAACCCAAAGTTGGGTCAAATATGGACTAACCCAGCAATTGGGTTGTTTTAAGCAAATATTTAACCCAATTGCTGGGTTAGTCCATATTTGACCCAACATTGGATTAAAACATCTCAGCATTTTTTAGAGTGTGTTAGTCTTCGCACGAGCGCTGTCTAGCGTGATCTTTCCGATGTGATTGTGCAATCCGTGGTGTATCGCAGAGCAAAATGAGCTATTTAGGTTACAATCATATAAATGTTTTTATTTTAAATAACCAATGGTTTGTCTGGATCAGACCCTATTCCTCTGGGATCGTGCAGAGTCTCTGAAGCCCTTCCTTTGGAACTGCATTGATTTAGACCTTCAACCGTTGTTTCCCATTGAAGTCCATTATGTGGAGAAATGTTTCCTCAAAACATTTACATTTTTCCACTGAAGACATGAGAGAGACACATCTTGGATGACATGGGGGTGAGTAAATTATCAGGAAGTTTTCGTTTTAAAGCCCTTCTCATTCATTAGGTGAGGAACATGGCGTTCTGAGCAGCGTTTGCACACCCTGTCATGCGGTCGGATATAATCCACTGATGTAGACGCGTATTATTAAGGCTAACGATTAATCAATTAATTGATCGTTAATTTAAACAACGATCGATCATGGGAGTGCATGTAAATTGACATCCCTAACACAGATATCTGTGTGTACAATATGCATCACATGATGAAACATGGATCATTGTTTTCTAATATATGTTTTCACGAATGTATCCACTTGGGAGAGCGTCTCAGTTTCACAGGCCAATCGCAGAGAGAAGGATGCTTTTCAATCGCATCCTTAGACTTCAATAGGTCCTCACATCAAACGACATTAGTGAAGTATTTCTCCTGTGAGAAGTGATGGCGTCATCAGTCATGAAAAGTTCTTAAAACGCTCATTGATCAGCGTAATAACCCCATTAACATTTCTCACCGCTGATTCATGCTTTCACGGCTGATCAATCTCACACACATCAAGCCGGGCGGCTCACCAGCTCCTTTTGTGTGCACAGTCTCATGTCTGTGTTGTGGCTTCCAGTTACAAAGCGTGTGTTGGGAATGGGAGAGAGGTGTTTTCTCTGTCCTGGAATGCACCATTCGGCAGAGCCGTCCCCCAACAACAGTTCCCGTCAGGCCGCCGGCTGGACGTCCGTCCACCGAGGGTGAACTGTGGGTGACACCGGAGCAGGAGTAACGCTCTGGAGGTGGGCAGGGGGGGGCAGATACATGCTTGTTTTATGGCCTGAACAGAGCGGGGGGGAGAACACAAATGGCACCGAGGTGAAGAGGTCGGGAACATAATTTTGAAATGCACAGATAAATCAGCGTGTGCAAGCACAGGCAGGGCTGCTTCAAACACCTGATGTTTCCTTTACATTTGCCCCCCACCCAGAGCTGGCACCAACCGACACCGCTCTCTCCGACGCAACCTCATCGCTGCTCACGTAAGCCCAAAACACCAATCAGAAAATGCACACATTCCAAAAACAGCAAACAGGCCGTGGCTACGCATCACTTATGTCAGGGCAACACGAGGACATTCACACCTTGTTAAGTTTTACTACTTGTGCATTTGTTTGGCCCAGTTCTCTATTGCCCCCTTTGATGTGAACGGCGGCTGCTGTAGCCGCAGGGAAATGAACAGGAGATCAGTCGCACCGACTGCACTGGAACAAGACCAGGTGGAAGGTATTGCAAAAGTCTCCATTTGAACTGTAATAAGCTCTCCAGGTGCTCCGGTTTGGAGGGGATCCCTGATGTAGGAAATCGAATTATATTCAATTTAAAGGTAGTTTTTAATCCTAGATATTTTTAATATTAACCAATAATCTGTGAATAACCACTACAATTAAGAAGATTATTATTTTATTTGTTAGCAAGGACGCATTAAATTGATCAAATGAGACAGTACGGACATTTATGATGCATTTCCAGCATTTTTTTAATTTTCTATTCATCAAATGTATCAGTTTCCACAAAAATATTGAGCAGCGCAACTGCTTGATATATAAATGAGTGAAGATACTGTAACGTGTATGTTCTGTTTCCCCCCGTCGCAACATGGCATCGTGACTTTGCGTAAACATACACAGCACTTTCTAAAGCCAAAAACGGCGTGTTATCTGTTTGCATTTTGAGCTATCCGCGTGTATGTCTAGGCCGAAACGAACCATTATGTGTGTGTGTGTGTGTGTGTGTGTGTCCACAATCTTAATGGATTTATAAACATACTAAATTTTTTTAATGAAAATATCAATGCTAAATGTTTCTTGTGATGTGTGTGTGTGTGTGTGTGTGTGTGTGTGTGTGTGTGTGTGTGTGTGTGTGTGTGTGTGTGTGTGTGTGTGTGTGTGTGTGATGGGTAGGTTTAGGGGCAGTGTGTGTGTGTGTGTGATGGGTAGGTTTAGGGGCTGTGTGTGTGTGTGTGTGTCTGTGTGTGTGTGTGTGTGTGTGTGTGTGTGTGTGTGTGTGTGTGATGGGTAGGTTTAGGGGCAGTGTGTGTGTGTGTGATGGGTAGGTTTAGGGGCTGTGTGTGTGTGTGTGTGTGTGTGTGTGTGTGTGTGTGTGTGTGTGTGTGTGTGTGTGTGTGTGTGTGTGTGTGTGTGTGTGTGTGTGTGTGTGATGGGTAGGTTTAGGGGCAGTGTGTGTGTGTGTGTGATGGGTAGGTTTAGGGGCTGTGTGTGTGTGTGTGTGTGTGTGTGTGTGTGTGTGTGTGTGTGTGTGTGTGTGTGTGTGTGTGTGTGTGTGTGTGTGTGTGTGTGTGTGTGTGTGTGTGTGTGTGGGCATGTTTTTGTGAAATATCAGGACACAAATGTGTATAATGACATGGGTATGACATAGGTATTACAAAAGAGGGTGAAATATGAGAACGTTCCCCATGTCCTCACTTTTCAAAATGCTTATAAATCACACAGGATGAGGTTTTTCACAGAAAGTAAACTGCACAGTCTCCTGTGATGGGTAGTGTGTGTGTGTGTGTGTGTGTGTGTGTGTGTGTGTGTGTGTGTGTGTGTGTGTGTGTGTGTGTGTGTGTGTGTGTGTGTGTGTGTGTGTGTGTGTGTGTGTGTGTGTGTGTGATGGGTAGGTTTAGGGGCAGTGTAGGGGGATAGAAAATACGGTTTGTACGGTATAAAAACCATTACGCCTATGGAATGTCCCCACATTTCACAAAAACAAACGTGTGTGTGTGTGTGTGTGATGGGAAGGTTTAGGGATAGGGGCAGTGTAGGGGGATAGAATGAAACAGCGTTGATTAACACGCTAAAAAGCGATTATGCGTCTTGATAGCATGCCAAAATGGCATATGAATTGGCGTGTCATACATACGGCATTTCTTGAGATCAGTCTGACCGTCGTGTGTTTTTGGTTCAGTCCCTGTGACAGAGGATGAATCTGAAATCGCCCCATTCACTATTCCCTACTTTAGTCCACTAATACAGTTCACTTGAAGGAGTGAATGAAAACGAGTGAGTGTATTCAGACAGCGGGTGTGTGCACACCGGCTGTACACTCGTTATCGCGGTATATTGTGGGATTGAATGAGTGCACTCAGTAACGTCCACTATGGTTTCGACACCACTACAAATGGCTGTGCCCTCAAATATTTAAGGTTATAGGGAGGGTATATTTAGTTTTGTCACTCACCTGTGCCATGCTAATTAAGTTCCTTTGTTTGCTACATGTATTTAGTCTCTATGTTCTCCCTGAGACTTTATTCTTGTTATTGTTTGTATTTCTTATGAGTATTTGTAATTAAAGCCTGTCTCCTTGAAATCTTCCTCATCGTGAGAGTTTATATTCTACTTATGTAACAGAAGAACGGACCAAGACAGTTATATCATTTGGGGCATTTTCCCTTTTTTGTTTGTTTTGTCTTCTTTTCATGGACCTCCCCGCAGTTCAGTTACTCCGCCAGGAGCAGGGTGACCTTCCACTGGAAACTCATACACGGGACTTTTTACATCTAGCGTGCCAGGCGCAATACCCAGACCGCTCGCTCTGTGTCTTTGACCATGCCAGCCTGAGTGATTGGTCAATGGCATGCGTTTCAGTGGACAGTCTAAAGGAGGATTTCACTGCCTTCGTGGAGTGTGTACTGGTAAATAACAGCCTGCCATTCAACATCGCCCCTGCTGAAGATGATAGCATTACCAGTCCCACTTCAAAGCCACCAGGGACCAGACATCCACCACCGGAAACCACCACAGACCGTGGAGACCGGCCTGCCGCGATGGACGAGCCTGAACCAGAGTAGAGGTCATAAGGAGTCATCGCTCCGGACCCCTGCCAGAGTCTGACCGGGCAAAAATGTTGCTTGTGGAGCTCGAGGGCTGGGAGGAGAGCCCCGCCGCAGTGGATGTGTATTGAGGCGTTCACACCAGATGCAACTGAAGCGAATTTGACGCTTGAACATTTTGAGTTTACTCGCTTCATTTGCTCATGACATTCACTTCACAACAGACACAAATTTGTGTCATGGGAGGGGCTTCTGCCCGGTGGTTCTTCTCATTGAGAAATGGTTGACATGTTTACATGTGTTTTTTGTTAAAATTCTACTGTTAATGTGTGACTAAACGTAGTTTTAAGACTTTTTCAGGCGATAATGTAGTAGTTTAAAGCTTAAATCTGTGGTTTATTTATAAAAAGAGTGCCTATTTGTGATCTAGTGTTTCTAGAGTTGTCAGCTCCGCGCTCGTTAACCCCGGCGAGAGCAGCCTATCCTCGGCTGGTTCTTCAGACGCTTGCCGCTGGCTCTGATGTCTCTGTGGTGTCTCGAGCTATAATTCGTCCTGTGTGTGTGTGTAACGGCCGATCTTTGGTCTCATGGATCTATAATTTGTTTCCTGGCAAATCGAGGGCAAAGTGAAGTTTCATTACTTTTTTTATTTTTAGGCTATTTAACTTTACGTTACCTGTAGCTTACTAGCACTGACTTTGAATGTTTGACTGAGCTGTTTGCTTTATTATAGCTTATTATACCTTTTAAGTTATTTATACTTTTGTATTATTGATCATACATAAACTTGCATTTAACAAAAAGAGACTGGGTTGTGTTTCTTGTCATTTAATATTATCACAGTGATGTGCACACTTGTCTGGATATTAATATACACTCACCTGAAGGATTATTAGGAACACTTGTTCAATTTCTCATTAATGCAATTATCTAATCAACCAATCACATGGCAGTTGCTTCAATGCATTTAGGGGTGTGGTCCTGGTCAAGACAATCTCCTGAACTCCAAACTGAATGTCAGAATGGGAAATAAAGGGGATTCAAGCAATTTTGAGCGTGGCATGGTTGTTGGTGCCGGACGGGCCGAGTATTTCACAATCTGCTCATTTACTGGGATTTTCACACACAACCATTTCTAGGGTTTACAAAGAATGGTGTGAAAAGGGAAACACATCCAGTATGCGGCAGTCCTGTGGGAGAAAATGCCTTGTTGATGCTAGAGGTCAGAGGATAATGTGCCGACTGATTCAAGCTGATAGAAGAGCAACTTTGACTGAAATAATCACTCGTTACAACCGAGGTATGCAGCAAAGCATTTGTGAAGCCACAACACACACAACCTTGAGGCGGATGGGCTACAACAGCAGAAGACCCCACCGGGTACCACTCATCTCCACTACAAATAGGAAAAAGAGGCTACAATTTGCACGAGCTCACCAAAATTGGACAGTTGAAGACTGGAAAAATGTTGCCTGGTCTGATGAGTCTCGATTTCTGTTGAGACATTCAGATGGTAGAGTCAGAATTTGCCGTAAACAGAATGAGATCATGGATCCATCATGCCTTGTTACCACTGTGCAGGCTGGTGGTGGTGGTGTAATGGTGTGGGGGTGTTTTCACTGTGCAGGCTGGTGGTGGTGGTGTAATGGTGTGGGGGTGTTTTCACTGTGCAGGCTGGTGGTGGTGGTGTAATGGTGTGGGGGATGTTTTCTTGGCACACTTTAGGGCCCTTAGTGCCAATTGGGCATGGTTTAAATGCCTCGGCCTACCTGAGCATTGTTTCTGACCATGTCCATCCCTTTATGACCACCATGTGCCCATCCTCTGATGGCTACTTCCAGCAGGATAATGCACCATGTCACAAAGCTCCAATCATTTCAAATTGGTTTCTTGAACATGACAATGAGTTCACTGGACTAAAATGGCCCCCACAGTCACCAGATCTCAACCCAATAGAGCATCTTTGGGATGAGGTGGAACGGGAGCTTCGTGCCCTGGATGTGCATCCCACAAATCTCCATCAACTGCAAGATGCTATCCTATCAATATGGGCCAACATTTCTAAAGAAGGCTTTCAGCACCTTGTTGAATCAATGCCACGTAGAATTAAGGCAGTTCTGAAGGCGAAAGGGGGGTCAAACACAGTATTAGTGTGTGTTCCTAATAATCCTTTAGGTGAGTGTATGATTAATATAAACCAGATTTTCTGCTCATTGTTGTCAACAATTTGTGTAATTCGCTCAATTAGCGTGGCAGAATGCCTATTCGCGTCTGCATTGACTTAACATGTAAATCACTCACGCCTGGTGTGAACGCACCATTAGTTAGGGATTCTGGATTGTATATAGAGGAACTTAAGAACATTTTTGAGGTATTTAATTCAATGGACTCAAGGCATCATCAAGCTACGCCAATGTTTTGAATAAGCAATCTCTAGTGGCGAAAATTGCATATTGTACCTTTAAAATATTGTTTTACTTTATTTTTGATCAAATAAATGCAACCTTGGTGAGCACCTTTCAAACACATTAAACTATTGATGCACATATTAACAGTGTTACTCGTTCTGCATTTTATCAGATTAGGAATATTAATCGGTTGCGTCCTGTTCTTTCACTCAAGAGTACTGCTACTCTTGTGCATGCTCTTGTAACATCACGTTTTGACTACTGTAATGCCTTGTGTTATGGGCTTCCTTCAAAATCTCTTCATAAATTACAGTTAGTACAAAATGCAGCTGCTCGAGTGATCACCAAAACATCTATCTCTGAACATATTACTCCTGTTTTACAAAATTTGCATTGGCTTCCAGTTAAATTTTGCATAAATTTCAACATGTTACTTTTTGTCTTTATTGTTTGATGAAATTATTTTTATTTTTGTAAAGTGTCCTTGAGTGCCATGAAAGGCGCCTATAAATAAAATGTATTATTATTATTATTGTTGGAGTTATAAAATTCCACTGCTGTGTTGAATTTCGTTGAATTCCTCTTTCTATCATTCCTAGTCAACTTCATTTAGGGCTGGTCACTTTAATTCAATTCCAACTTCTCCAACTGCTCTGTTTGTTTGACCATCCCAACCTGCCTGCACAGCAACAAATCGAGCGAGTTTGGGGCGGAGTTTTTTTTTTCAGGATTGTGGGATATCAGGCAGCGAAGGATACATGTATGCTGCCTTCAAAAATCGATTAGATGAAGGTCTCTCAGGAGACAGGAAGCTAACATAAAATTCTGGCTTGATGCTTTCCTGCCTTAAAATGTGTTTCAAACTGCTTTAAGCCTTTATCTATTGATGAAAAGATTAGTTTTTACCATACATGTTGAAAGTAATGCTGAAAGGGTTAGTTTACCCAAAAATGAAAATGACCCCATGATTTACTCGCCCTCAAGTGATCCTAGGTGTGTATGACATTCTTCTTTCAGACGAACACAATCAGAGTTATATTAATAATGGTCCTAGCTCTTCCAAGCTTTATAATGGCATTGACTGTTGCTCTGTTTTAGTCCATAAAAATTGCATAAAAAAGTCCATAAAAAATGCATAACTTTCCCCAACACTGGTCATAAAGTAAAGTTTCGTCCGATCGATTTCGTAGAAAAAGTGTTGAAAGTGCCTCTCGCAATTCAAAATGCTTATGCAACGTCTGACGCGTGTGACGACCGAACTGCAGAGGCACTTTCAACACTTTTCCTATAAATTAAATACGGAAGACAATCGGCCGAAACTTTACTTTATAAAGTTTTAAATATGGATATTTTTCTTACACAAACTCGCTTCAGAAGGCCTTTATTAACCCTCCAGAGCTGTTTGGAGAACTTTGTTTGATGGACAGATGCATTTTTATGGACTTCAAAAACAGAACATCAATCACCGCCATTATAAAGCTTGGAAGAGCCAGGACTTTATTAATATAGCTTTGACTGTATTCGTCTGAAAGAAGAATGTCATTCACACCAGTGAATCATGGGCTAATTTTCATTTTTGGGTGAACTCCTTGAAGTCTTCCATTGTTACCTGTGGTGGTGAAGTGTTTTTCAGTCACAAGATGGCGCCAAACAGTCAACTACAGCGGACTGACACGTTAAGCATATAAGGAGTACTGGTCACGATAACTCGTAGTACCCGGATGAGCGGTGTTAGTCTGGGAATAACATACCGCTGGAATGCGCGATTGACCAATCAGAATCAAGTATTCCACAGAGCCTTTAATACTATTTCAATATATAGGCTATTAAACAGTAGCCTGGTCTTACCAGACTCTCGTACATTTAATTTGTACAGAGAGTCTGGCCACTCTCCATTGACAAGCGTTCACTTCCGTGAAGGCGGGTACTCTGTTGAAGTTTAAAACTATTGGATCTGCCCAGAGCCACTCTAGATCTGCCATAACCAATCGCTAACGTATGTCATGCGCCGTTCGCCTTTGTTTCTCACATGGAAATCACATGGAGATTTTACGTGGGTGGTGGGAGATGGACAGCAATAAAATCACTGACTAGCCCCTTTTCCCGAACCCTGTGGGGAGGGTTCATGGCTACCAACAAACCTTAGCAAATATTGTTCTTGCTCCGGCTTTCGGCAGCGGTGCCACAACGGAATGAATGGTTCTTTCTCTGCCGCCATTCGCCTTATTCACCTGGCGGCCATTTTGAAAACTCAAACTCCGTTGAGGGCTACAATGTTCTGCCATTTTGCGGTTTGTTTTTCCATACTTACAATATACAAGCATGCCATTTGTATTCCTCCATACCAATAACTATGTACAAAGTTACCTTTACAAACCTAGACATTGAGTCTATCAATGTTTTTGAATGAACTCTTTCTGATGTTCTGACCAGTTCCTGTATACCAAGTTGTAAAATAATGAAAAACATCATCCATGTGTTATAAAATTGTACTTTATTCTTTAAATAAATGGACATTTTATTTTACATACAGTATATGTGGAGATCCAGTAGCTTATACACACATGTCCCACTCTTGCTATTGCTTGAATCTTTCGAACTTCGTCTGCAGTGAAATGCAAAAATTACGACCAGGATCCCTTCTGATATTTTTTTTATCCACTCGTGACGTATTCCCTTATCCTCTGGAAAACGGTGAAAGGTTTGTCCTCTGTTGGTTTTTTTCCTGTGTGACGAAGTGCGAGACTTCCCGGACGTGGTAGGTATACCCCTCGAGCTCCTTCGAACGTTTGACGTGAATAAGGCGAATTAATGAACTACAACTCAAACTAGCACACGACATCAACGTCATCATTCTCAGCTCTGTTCGCTGATTGGACCGGTTAAAATTTGTTCAGAGAAAACCCAAGAATATACCGCAGTCCCAGGTACTGAAGGAAAATGAAAATTGTGCGGAAGTACATAGGAGGGCGGAGCCAGGCTAATTAAACAGTACATTAAGTACTAAATGTTACATGAAAATGTCTGTGCATTTGACAAATATTACGGTAACACTTTATAATAACTACACACTATGAAGCATTAGTTAAGCATTAGTAAATAGTCAATTCATCATTTATAAAGCATTAGTAAGCGGTTTATAACGGCAGTTGTAAATGCTTTGTTCTTGATTTATAAGCATATCTATAATGCGTTTAATAATTGTATTTTCATACTTTATTAATGATCAGTTTATCATTTCTAAATTAAGTATTTGATTATTTACAAACCAGTTATTTAAGAGTTGTCAGCGGTTCATAAGATAATTTAGAAAGTGTAAGTAAATGATTAATAAACTATCTAAATGTACATTTGTACATCTTATTATTTAGACATATAGTAATAGTTACTCAGTGTGTTAATAAATGCTTTATTAACATGTATTCCTATTGTAGTTTATGATTAATTCAGGTAGTTATAAAACATTTAGTAGTTATCTGTTAACTATTTCTGTGAGCTCATCTAAAGTGAGGACTACGTATGCCTTGTAAAGCATTAAGAAAGGAGATTTAAAGGCTCAGTTCTCTTCTAAACAGAAGAAGGAAATGAACAATGCAGAGAATTAGAACAGATATATTTATTTCAGGAGTTAAAAAAAACTGTGCATCTGTACACTTGAAAAAAAAAACATCCGCAGTATCAAAAATAAAATAACAAGGAACTAAATAAGCAACAAGATTAACAAAAAATAACAAAATAAGCAATAAAGTAAATATGATTAATAAAATAAGCAACAACAATAATATACGTAAATAAATTAAGCAGCAAAACTTAGAAAAAGCAATGGAATGAAGAAAATAAGCAATATTTTGGTGTGGTAAGGCTTTCTTGTTTCTGTTAGTGTCAAATGATGAATTGATTATTTACTAATGCTACATAGATATGCTTATAAATCAAGAAGAAAGCATTAACAACTGTAGTTATAAACCGCTTTACTAATGTCTACTAATGCTTTATAAATGATGAATTGACTATACTAATGCTTCATAGCGTGTAGTTATTATAAAGTGTTACTAATATGGTATCTAATCCACTTCATCTGTGATAAAGTATGCAAATATTGCACGAGCGTCGCTATGGGAAGAAGACCGTGTCCGACAACAAGCGGAAATCTCAGCTATCGGTTAAATCCGGCTGCAGGAGAAGTCAAACCGAATTTGTTCTCAATTCCATTTGGTGCCACTACCACTAGTAATTACACCAATCACCATTCAATTCTGAGTTTAGCCGACTCTGAACAAATTTTGCCAAATGAATCAGCCTTTTAAACATTCGTTTTAGTTCTTGTTTTTGCAGTAATTATGTGATTTATATATATATATATATATATATATATATATATATGCATCTTCTTGCGTCTCTTACATCTTTTCTTTTATGCAATAAATAATCTTCCTGATTCTTTGTCATAAAAAAATGCAAGTTCAGAGTCTATAAAACAATGTCAGTTGTGTCACACTTGAGTTTAGAGACAAAATGACTGGAAGTTTCTGCTGAGGACCTGATGTCAGTTGTGGCTTGCGTGGATTGCTTCACTTTTTTGTTTTGGAAATTCTTTCCTTCTACCTGTACACGAAAGGCTTTCCTAAATTGCATGAAGGAATGCAAAGTCAAGTGATTAAAGGAGCAGAGAGCAGGTGATATTTCAGTGTAAGGGGTACTTAGTATGTGAAGCCTGACTGGAGGAAAAAAGAGAGGAAAAGAGAGAAGTAGAGAGAGAGAGAGAGAGAGAGAGAGAGAGAATTTTCTGCTATAGGTGAAGCTATAAGATCAGGTTCTGTGCAAGAGAGACACACATCTTTCTGTGTTCAGGTTTGTATGAATAGGAATTTAGTCAGCATCCAAAAAGTGTGATAAGACCAAGCATGAAGGAGCCCGCTCAGGTTTCCCTTCACAACGTCAGTGTAGAGAGAGGAGAACACCTGGCCTGATGATAAAAAAAATAATAAAAAAAAAACATGGTGAAGAGTAATGAAGAATTTTTTACTTTGTTACATTTAACACAAAGTATCCATACTTTATCAAAAATTTTTTTTTTTTTGAGAAATGTTTACTTCACTACATTCCCAAGCATAATATTGTACTTTTTACTCCATTGAATTCCATAAAAACATGTCATTCCTCTTTACTTTGAACTGAAGAAATTGCCCCCGCCACACACTCACACTAATGTATCACTGACTCAACAACTCACTGACTCAACAACTCACTGACTCAACAACTCACTGATTCAACAACTCACTGATTCAACAACTCACTGACTCAATGACTCACTGATTCAACAACTCACTGACTCAACAACTCGCTGACTCAATAACTCGCTGACTCAACAACTCACTGATTCAACAACTCGCTGATTCACTGACTCAATAACTCACTGACTCAACGACTCACTGATTCAACAACTCACTGACTCAACAACTCACTGACTCAACAACTCACTGACTCAACAACTCACTGATTCAACAACTCACTGACTCAATAACTCACTGACTCAACGACTCACTGATTCAACAACTCACTGACTCAATAACTCGCTGACTCAACAACTCACTGATTCAACAACTCACTGACTCAACAACTCACTGATTCAACAACTCACTGAATCAATAACTCACTGACTCAACGACTCACTGACTCAACGACTCACTGACTCAACAACTCACTGATTCAACAACTCACTGATTCAACAACTCACTGACTCAACAACTCACTGATTCAACAACTCACTGACTCAACAACTCACTGATTCAACAACTCATTGACTCAACAACTCACTGATTCAACAACTCACTGATTCAACAACTCACTGACTCAACAACTCACTGATTCAACAACTCACTGATTCAACAACTTACTGACTCAACAACTCACTGACTCAATAACTCGCTGACTCAACAACTCACTGATTCAACAACTCACTGACTCAACAACTCACTGATTCAACAACTCACTGATTCAACAACTCACTGACTCAACAACTCACTGACTCAACAACTCACTGACTCAACGACTCACTGACTCAACAACTCACTGATTCAACAACTCACTGATTCAACAACTCACTGACTCAACAACTCACTGATTCAACAACTCACTGACTCAACGACTCACTGACTCAACTACTCACTGATTCAACAACTCACTGACTCAACGACTAACTGATTCAACAACTCAGTGACTCAACGACTCACTGATTCAACAACTCAGTGACTCAACGACTCACCGATTCAACAACTCAATGCTTCAACAAATTACTGATTCAACAACTCACTGATTCAACAATTCACTGCTTCAACAACTCACTGATTCAACAACTCACTTCCTCAACAACTTACTGATTCAACAGCTCACTGACTCAACAACTCACTGACTCAACAACTGACTGATTCAGTGACTCTCTGATTCAACAATGTCCTAATAATTCAACAACTCATTGATTCAATGATCCACTCAAAATGAGCCAATAATGGGTATATCATCCTCAGAGCTTTAATGTGATGCTGATGCTGCAAAAAGTTACTGGTGAATTTTAGTATTGGTTATTGTAAATGAATCATATTTAGGCCATGACTGTCAGTTATTGGTGAACTAAATCTGCTATAAAACACATTGCAGCATATTGCAGCATTTTACCCTGTGATGTATTTTTATTAGAATTTAGTTTTTCCCCATTTTTAAAATTAGGTAGTATATATTATTTGCACACTTGAATTAGTATGGCCTATTATGTTTAATGTTTTAATAGTGTATAATAAGTGTTGGTAATAAAATAAAAAAGGTTTGAGTTACTTTATCTTAAGGTGTCTGTGATAAAGTGTAATTATACATCACTTTTCAGAAAAGTACTGAGTAATAATAATGGGTTAGATGCATGTAATTATTCATAATTTGTAGTTATTAATATAGTAACTACATGTAACGGGTAACAAAGACGCTGTAAAATAAAGTGTTACCAAAATTAGCTTATTTGTTGTACATATTAATTGTATACACTAATCTTTCTTATTACTACTGACTACTGACTAGTCTAACCCTGGTGCTGGCAAGAATAAATATATGGTTCATTTAATCAGTACTTTCTACATTAAAAATCCAATACTTTTGTACTTTTACTAAAGTAAATCTGAAAACGAGTACTAATATTTTTACTGGAGACATACCCATAAAAGGGTATCTGTACTTTTACTCAAGTACTTGAGTTTACTTCATCCACCACTGGCAAATTGTATTGCTATACCTCAAACATTATGGTTTTGCTTTAAACCTGTAAGTATTAAACTGATGCAATAAGTTCAGCCTCATAGGCACGCATTCTAACTTTGGTTTTGTTAGTAGGCCTACATAAGGTTTGGTTGTGCTGAGTAGCCCCGCCCACACTGAAATTTCATTGGTCTAAAATCTTCCTCTACATAACTGTACCTTCTGATTGGCTGTACTGTTATATTTCCATACTAAATTGTCAGAAGATTTCTTTCTTACATCTGCTGGTAATTTGAAACATTCAAAAGCAGAGTTTTTTGTTTCTACTTCATATTCTGTTGTTTATTTGTTTTTTGGCCATTTTTAATCTTCTAACGGAAAGGCCCAGTTGCCACCTAACAGACCCGCCAATTAGAGCTGTCAGTCAGGCACATGCACAGACAAGCTCAGGCACTAGAACAAATACGGCTGCAAGCGTATAGTGCCCTTGTGTACTGCTAGATTTCTGATTTTCCATAAGCACCACCTACTGTCAATGAGTGAAACTGCATTTTAATTTTACCCGATCTGGCATCAATTGCATTGTTCTGAACAGACTTTCATGCGAAAACCAAAGCAGACCTTCCAGAAAAGTTTACTCCGGCTGGCGATTGGTGTAATAGGAGGGTGTGGCTCTGAGGCTCCACCTTCTTTGAGGTGTAAATCATCTCTTGATCAGTGCATCAAGGTCAGACGAGAGTGAAAACATGAACGCGCTGAAGATTCGCTTTATAGCAGTTGTAATTTTAAATGAAAGAGACAGCTCTCAGCACATATTCATCTAAACATCACTCTCAGAAGTGTGGACGGCGTCTGGATGTTTGTTAACATTGCTGCAAAAGTATTCAAACTTATATCGGGGACTTGAGGAACTTTTTCTGTTTTGTGAGACGAAAGTTTAGGCTTAGGTGTAGAGTGAGAATGGGAGGAGAGAACATACCTAAAACACAAACGCACCACCTTCCTGTGTGAAAGGCCTCTCTTGTCCTTCCAGGGCTCTGACTGTGGGATTAAGTCTTTTGAGCATACCTGCTTTGTCGCACCTGAATGTGAAAGAAAGGCAGCCATTGTGAAGCCCTGACTCCATCGCTTAGCTCTCGCCCGTGCCTGGGCCTCTCGGCCCACCTCTGACTGACAATTAACCACCGCAATCAAACCTCCACCTGGGGAACTAATTGTTTCTAACCGTGCTTTTGTAAAGAACGACATGCTGTTTCCTTGTTGCCCATTCAGAATGGATTCTTTGGCTCAGCGTGTGTCAGATTTGGGAAGGCATACCTCGTTCTGCTCGGTTAAGATGGAGATAAACCAAACCCTTGTAATGATGCCCCTCACCCCAGACCTCATTTCTGCCCCGCTGCCACAGACGAGGTGTGTTTGTGTATTGAAACACAGTCAAGTGACAGAGAAAGACAGAACCAAAGCTGCCACACAAGATGAGAGTGGCATCATTCTCTCTCACAACTTAGTAAACTCTTTTGAATAATAATTTTTTTAATAGATAGGAGCAACAGTTAATTCATATGTATTGCTGAAAAAATAAAAAAAGCTTTCTGGTGTCTAGAATGCTCAAAATAAGACTTAAAGATAAAGTTATTATTAAGTAGTTTTTTGTTTATATTATAGCATTTTTACCTCCTTTTCATGTAAAATTTCCTCACTTTGACCCTGTGAACGTTTAAAAAAATAAAATCTATTAAAACACTTTCTGCATCTTGTCATTGATTGGTTTGTAAATGGATGTGCGTCTGACGTCAGCGTGTTGTCAATTTGGCTGGTAACTTTGACAAGAATGAATGAGAGGGTGCATATTGTTGCCACTATACAGTTATTATTATGGCATTACTACCTGCAGCACCAACTATACTCAAGGCTAGTTCAAATTTGCCGAATGAACATCTTTGTTGTGTACATTTTTATCGTCACCGGCAGGAAAGGAGGAAAAGACTGCAAGCAATCCCTGACCTATAAGCCCTGGCACCTCTGTGAGTCAGTGAGTTGTTGAATCAGTGAGTTGTTGAGTCAGTGAGTTGTTGAATCAGTGAGTTGTTGAGTCAGTGAGTTGTTGAGTCAGTGAGTTGTTGAGTCAGTGAGTCAGTGAGTTGTTGAATCAGTGAGTCAATGAGTTGTTGAATCAATGAGTTGTTGAGTCTGTGAGTTGTTGAATCAGTGAGTTGTTGAGTCAGTGAGTTGTTGAATCAGTGAGTTGTTGAGTCAGTGAGTTGTTGAGTCAGTGAGTTGATGAGTCAGTAAATTGAGTCAGCAAATTGTATCAGCGAATTGAGTCAGTGAGTTAGTGAGTTGTTGAGTCAGTGAGTTGTTGAGTCAGTGAGTTGTTGAATCAGTGAGTCAATGAGTTGTTGAATCAATGAGTTGCTGAGTCAGTGAGTTGTTGAATCAGTGAGTCAATGAGTTGTTGAATCAATGAGTTGCTGAGTCAGTGAGTTGTTGAGTCAGTGAGTTGTTGAATCAGTGAGTTGTTGAGTCAGTGAGTTGTTGAGTCAGTGAGTTGTTGAATCAGTGAGTCAATGAGTTGTTGAATCAATGAGTTGCTGAGTCAGTGAGTTGTTGAGTCAGTGAGTTGTTGAATCAGTGAGTTGCTGAGTCAGTGAGTTGTTGAGTCAGCGAGTTGTTGAGTCAGCGAGTTGTTGAGTCAGTGAGTTGATGAGTCAGTGAGTTGCTGAGTCAGTGAGTTGTTGAATCAGTGAGTTGTTGAGTCAGTTGAGTCGACTCGATCAGTCAGAATCACCAAAGAATCCTTGTCCACCAATCATACATATTATGCTTAAAAGTTTCCCCAAAATAAAAAATACTATGATAAAGTACTCTAAAAAAATACTTTTTTTTATTATAAAAATAATAATAATATTTGGGGGGGCTATATTTTTAATAAAAATGCTAAACGTTATAGACACAAAATACAGACAGTGTGCATAATGTACAGCCGCAGATGGTGGCAGTAGTGATGCTTTTACTGTTTATTTGACATGAAATAACTTATGAAACAAGGCATCTTCCAATTTAACCATTACCTAAAGTTCAAGCAAAATCTCTTCGGTTAGTGTAAGCTATGGAAATTTTAAATAGCAATCATTTTAGTCAGACTTCATGGATGGCCTAAATAGTCAATGCTGATTTAACAGAAACATACTGTAAGAGGTTTATTTAATATCTCATGATATTACAATGTAAGAGTATCAGAGATATGCAGCTGGAATGTAGAGTATGATAAGAGGCCACAGTCCAACAGTGTCTGTCTCTGTGTGTTTGACAGAGTGTGACAGAACACAAAGAACTACATACAGGACAGTATGATGGACAGCTAAGATTTTACCCTGTATCTCAGTGCTTCACACAAACACACACACACACACCCTCACACAAACACACACACACTGAAAATAGTGTTAGAGGCTGATATTTTTCTGGAATGTTCTTGTCAAAGAGGACTGACATGTAACCATTGACCATTCAGAGGTGTGTGTGTGTGTGTGTGTGTGTGTGTGTGTGTGTGTGTGTGTGTGTGTGTGTGTGTGTGTGTGTGTGTGTGTGGACTGGTAATCCCTACGGTATGGGGACAAAATGTCCCCACAAAGATGGCAATATCCAAATTTTTGTCCTTGTGGGGACATTTTTTTGGTCCCCATGAGGAAAACATCTTATAAATCACACTAAGTGATGTTTTTTGAAAAAGTAAAAATGCAGAATGTCTCCTGTGATGGGTAGGTTTAGGGGCAGGGGCAGTGTAGGGGATAGAAAATACGGTTTGTACAGTATAAAATGCATTACGCCTATGGAATGTCCCCACAAAACATGGAAACACAACATGTGTGTGTGTGTGTGTTTGTGTGTGTGTGTGTGTGTGTGTGTGTGTGTGTGTGTGTGTGTGTGTGTGTGTGTGTGTGTGTGTGTGTGTGTGTGTGTGTGTACATGCATGTTTTCAGAGTTCATGCGTCTATCTCTTCACCTGTGTTTATGCTATCTAGCCGACAGCGTCACACACTCCGGCAGCTGTAAGGCTTGTCTTGATGCAAAAAATCTTCAGATAATTTTTTACTGCTGCTTTTATGCAAAATTATAAACTTATAATTAAGAAATAATCCATAAGAGCTCATACAGTGATTATACCACAATAAAGAGGTGTTTGTAAATTTGTTAATTTCACAAACATTTATTCTGCCAAATAAATATATTTTATTAGCCTAGATATTTTGTTTATGGTTGACAATGTAACTTGATGTTGCAGCAGAAACTATTGACTATCTCTTTTCCAGCACTTTAGACACAGTCGCTCCCCTGCGCTTAAAGAAGATTAAAGAAAATAGTCCAATGCCGTGGTACAACAAGGACACCCGGGCCCTTAAAACAGCAGCCAGAAAAATAGAGCGCAACTGGAAGAAAACTAATCTGGAGTTTTTTTGCATTTCGTGGAAAGAGAGCATGATCGCATACAGAAAGGCCGTAAAACTGCTAGATCTGCTTATTTCCCAAATCTCTTAGAAGAAAACAAACACAACCCTAGGTTTATTCGATACAGTGGCCAAATTAACCAAAAATAAAGCTTCAACTTCTGATGTTTGCAAAGCACAGCAGTAATGACTTTATGAACTTCTTTCCGTGTAAGATTGAAAATATTAGGAAGAAAATTATAACCATGCAGCTGTCTACTACAGTATCACATCAGATAGAGCATTGTAGTGTCACTGAGGAAAAATTACACTCATTCACTGCTATAGGAGAGGAAGAATTGGCTAAACTCGTTAAATCATCAAAATCAACAACATGTATGCTTGACCCTATACCGACTAGGCTATTAAAAGAGATGCTTCCAGAGGTCATAGATCCTCTCCTTAATATCATTAATTCATTTTTGTCATTAGGATATGTACCGAAAACCTTTAAGTTGGCTATTATTAAACCACTTAATAAAAAAACTGACACTTGAACTTACAGAATTAGTCAATTACAGGACAATCTCAAATCTACCCTTTCTTTCAAAAATACTTGAAAAGGCTGTGTCTTCACAACTACGCTCCTTTTTAGAAAGAAATGGTATCTGTGAGGATTTCCAGTCATGATTTAGACCGTATCATAGGACTGAGACTGCTCTCATCAGAGTTACAAATGATTTCATCCAATCGTGGTTGTATCTCTCTGTTAGTGTTACTCGATCTTAGCGCTGCATTCGATGCTATCGATCACAATATTCTTTTGAATAGACTTTAAAATTATGTTGGCATTAGTGGACCATACCTATCTGACCGTTATCAGTTTGTAGCAGTAAATGAAGAGATGTCACTCCGATCACAAGTTCAGTATGGAGTACCGCAGGGCTCAGTGTTAGGACCGTTGCTCTTCACCCTGTACATGCTACCACTGGGAAATATCATTAGGAAGCATGGCGTTAGATTTCATTGTTATGCTGACGATACTCAGCTCTATATTTCTTCACGCCCTGACGAAACTTACCAATTCACAAGATTAACGGAATGCATAGCTGATATATAAAAAAATGGATGACAAGTAATTTCCTCCAACTTAATTCAGAAAAAAATTAATTTTTATTTAAAAAAAAAAAATTCACATATAGTAACCTAGAATACTGTCTAACACATGATGGCTGCTCTGTCAAGTCCTCGTCGTCAGTGAGGAACCTGGGTGTGCTCTTTGATACCAATCTTTCGTTTGAAAGCCATGTTTCTAGCATCTGTAAAACTGCATTCTTCCATCTTAAAAATATTTCTAAATTACGGCACATACTCTCAATGCAAAATGCTGAACAGTTAATACATGCGTTCATGAGCTCAAGGCTAGATTATTGTAATGCTCTACTGGGTGGTTGCCCTGCTCGCTTAATAAACAAACTCCAGCTGGTCCAAAACGCAGTACCTTGAGTTCTCCTGGTACTAGAACCAGGAAGTATGACCATATTAGCCCAGTTCTGTCAACACTGCACTGGTTCGCTATTAAACATCGCATACATTTTAAAATCTTGTTTATTACTTACTTAGCACTAAATGGTTTATCTCCCCAGTTCTTGAGTGAGCTCTTAACACATTATACTCCATCACGTCTACTGCGGTCTCTAAACTCTGGCCAGTTGATAATACCTAGAATATCAAAATCAACTGCAGGCGATCGATCCTTTTCCTATTTTCCTAAACTCTGGAACAGTCTTCCTAGCATTGTTCGGGAAGCAGACACACTCTGTCAGTTTAAATTTAGACTAAAAACGCATCATAAAAAGAATGGCATCTACGCCAATGTTAGTCTCTCTGTTTATCCCGAGGTTTACTGCAGATTTTATCCAGATCTGGACACAGTGGACCTGTGGACCTGTGCCTGGACATGACCAACACATCCCTGAAATGTCTGCAGAGACCGTGTCAATTAGTCTTCCTCTGAAATTGCCTCATCGTCACGGCATCCTCAATAAACCCGTCCCCGGCGTGATGACTGCAATCTTTTTGAATATTCCTATCTAATAATTGCCTCAACGACACGGCATGATGGCCAGAGGAGAACTGGCACCCCGACTGAGCCTGGTTTCTCCCAAGGTTTATTTTCTCCATTATGATACCCGATGGAGTTTTGGTTCCCTGCCACTGTCGCCTTTGGCTTGGCTTGCTCAGTTAGGGACACTCAATTTTCATCTAGTATTCAACTATATTACTGGTCCGCCCACATTGGCACTATATGATAATTGAAATGAGCTGATGACATCACCGTTTTCTCCAGAGCGGCTGTACAGCCGAATCAAAATCTGTTGCATTATTTTCCTGTTTAACACTGTGAAGCTGCTTTGAAACAATCGGCATTGTAAAAAGTACTATGTAAATAAAGGTGATTTGACTTGACTTGACATATATGGACTACATATGAGTCCAACTTAAATGGATCCAAAAACACTCTTAAGTTCAAATAATTGTATTTATTATAAATAAGTACATTTTCATTTAATTTAAAAAAGTGTCAGAAAACATTACATTCAGTTCACACTTAAGAGGATCCTTATTTACATAATATGTACTCTTGGTAAATTGTTATAATATGGTAAATTGTTATAATATTATGCAAGGCTTAAGTTGCAAATTCACCGTATAGTTTATGTATTTCTCAGAGATCATCAGCAGTGATAGGTAACCACTCTCTCTCTCTTTCCTCAGTCTCTGTGGTTTGTACTGTCAGGATGAGTGTGGCCCTTGTGCTGTCACTGTTGGGGGTCCTGTAGAAACTTGCAGAGCTCTCCTCAACGCACACATCCGCACAGGTGACTGGAAACAGGAGCTGAGAGAGTGTCTCTTGCTGAGTGTTTAAGTGCTGTCTGCAGTGGTGTTCTGTTACCCTGCTCTCTGCCCGACCTCACACACACACACACACAGCATCAAAGCCAGTCTCTCCATCACTCGCTGTGTGCTGATGTCAGTGCTGATGAGAGAGCATTTGATTTGGTGTGTTTAAAGAGACAAATCTGCCACTGAATGCAATTTCATGAAGCCAAATGCTGTTTACAGATTTCTCACATTTCAAATAGAAAGTTTAAAGTCAACACAAAATCAGAATTCACCCTATTTACTTTCTTAATACATATTCCTGATCTTATTGTGAACCACTCGTCAGCGCATGTTATTTCAAGTCAAAATGAGTCAAGTCACCTTTATTTATATAGTGCTTTTTACAATACATATTGTTTCAAGCTTTACAGTGATAACAGGGAAATAGAGTTTATTTTGGCTGTACAGCAGCTCTAGAAGAAAATAGAAGAAGAAATTGGGATCTGAACATTCAAAATATTTAATCCAGTTTTATCTGGGTGAGGGTCGGATTCAGCATGCCGGTATGGAGACAGGATTCTTTTATTGAGAATCTGTGCCCTGTGACCCGGATCGGGATGACTACATCATGCGTTGTGGTCGTGTCTATGTGCAGGTCCACCATCTGATCTGGATACGGCCCGGATCGGGATGACTACATCATGTGTTCTGGTCGTGTCTAGGTGCAGGTCCACCATCTGATCTGGATACGGCCCGGATCCGGCTGACTACATCATGTGTTGTGATCGTGTCTAGGTGCAGGTCCTTCATCTGATCTGGATACGGCCCGGATCGGGATGACTACATCATGTGTTGTGGTCGTGTCTAGGTGCAGGTCCTTCATCTGATCTGGATACGGCCCGGATCCGGATGACTATATCATGTGTTGTGGTCGTGTCTATGTGCAGGTCCACCATCTGATCTGGATACAGCCCGGATCGGGATGACTACATCATGTGTTGTGGTCGTGTCTAGGTGCAGGTCCACCATCTGATCTGGATACGGCCCGGATCGGGATGACGACATCATGTGTTGTGGTGGTGTTTAGGTGCAGGTCCACCATCTGATCTGGATACGCCCAGATCGGGATGACTACATCATGTGTTGTGATCGTGTCTAGGTGCAGGTCCTTCATCTGATTTGGATACGGCCCAGATCCGGATGACTAAATCATGTGTTGTGATCGTGTCTAGGTGCAGGTCCTCCATCTGATCTGGATACGGCCCGGATCCGGCTGACTACATCATGTGTTGTGGTCGTGTCTAGGTGCAGGTCCACCATCTGATCTGGATACGGCCGGATCGGGATGACTACATCATGTGTTGTGGTCGTGTCTAGGTGCAGGTCCACCATCTGATCTGGATACGGCCCGGATCGGGATGACTACATCATGTGTTGTGGTGGTGTCTAGGTGCAGGTCCACCATCTGATCTGGATACGGCCCAGATCCGGATGACTAAATCATGTGTTGTGATCGTGTCTAGGTGCAGGTCCACCATCTGATCTGGATACGGCCCGGATCCGGCTGACTATCATGTGTTGTGGTCGTGTCTGTGCAGGTCCACCATCTGATCTGGATACGGCCCGGATCGGGATGACTACATCATGTGTTGTGGTCGTGTCAGGTGCAGGTCCACCATCTGATCTGTATACGGCCCGGATCGGGATGACTACATCATGTGTTGTGGTGGTGTCTATGTGCAGGTCCACCATCTGATCTGGATACGCCCGGATCGGGATGACTACATCATGTGTTGTGGTGGTGTCTAGGTGCAGGTCCACCATCTGATCTGGATACGGCCCGGATCGGGATGACTACATCATGTGTTGTGGTGGTGTCTAGGTGCAGGTCCACCATCTGATCTGGATCGGCCCGGATCCGGCTGACTACATCATGTGTTGTGGTCGTGTCTATGTGCAGGTCCACCATCTGATCTGGATACGGCCCGGATCCGGATGACTATATCATGTGTTGTGATCGTGTCTAGGTGCAGGTCCTTCATCTGATTTGGATACGGCCCGGATCCGGATGACTACATCATGTGTTGTGGTCGTGTCTAGGTGCAGGTCCACCATCTAATTTGGATACGGCCCGGATCCGGCTGACTACATCATGTGTTGTGGTCGTGTCTGTGCAGGTCCACCATCTGATCTGGATACGGCCCGGATCGGGATGACTACATCATGTGTTGTGGTCGTGTCTAGGTGCAGGTCCACCATCTGATCTGGATACGGCCCGGATCGGGATGACTAAATCATGTTTTGTGGTGGTGTCTAGGTGCAGGTCCACCATCTGTTCTGGATACTGCCCGGATCGGGATGACTAAATCATGTGTTGTGGTGGTGTCTAGGTGCAGGTCAACCATCTGATATGGATACGGCCCGGATCCGGCTGACTACATCATGTGTTGTGGTCGTGTCTATGTGCAGGTCCACCATCTGATCTGTATACGGCCCGGATCAGGATGACTACATCATGTGTTGTGGTGGTGTCTAGGTGCAGGTCCACCATCTGATCTGTATACGGCCCGGATCAGGATGACTACATCATGTGTTGTGGTGGTGTCTAGGTGCAGGTCCACCATCTGATCTGGATACGGCCCGGATCGGGATGACTACATCATGTGTTGTGGTGGTGTCTAGGTGCAGGTCCACCATCTGATCTGGATACGCCCGGATCCGGCTGACTACATCATGTGTTGTGGTCGTGTCTATGTGCAGGTCCACCATCTGATCTGGATACGCCCAGATCGTGATGACTACATCATGTGTTGTGGTCGTGTCTAGGTGCAGGTCCACCATCTGATCTGGATACGGCCCGGATCGGGATGACTACATCATGTGTTGTGTTCGTGTCTAGGTGCAGGTCCACCATCTGATCTGGATACGTCTCGGATCCGGATGACTACATCATGTGTTGTGGTCGTGTCTAGGTGCAGGTCCTTCATCTGATTTGGATACGTCTCGGATCCGGATGACTACATCATGTGTTGTGGTCGTGTCTAGGTACAGGTCCTTCATCTGATCTGGATACGGCCCGGATCCGGCTGACTACATAATGTGTTGTGGTCGTGTCTAGGTGCAGGTCCACCCTCTGATCTGGATATGACCCAGATCCGGCTGACTACATAATGTGTTGTGGTCGTGTCTATGTGCAGGTCCACCATCTGATATTGATACGGCCCGGATCCCGCTGACTACGGTATTGTCGGGATAAACAGAGAGACTAATATTAATGTCCCTATCAACCCTAAGAGCTGACAACTTTCCCACGTTCTTCATAAAACATCAACCATCAGCAGCCAATTTTACACACCACAAATTGACATGCACATCTTAACAGCTGACATATTCTCCCCTCCCTCACCCCCCTTTCAGAGGCAGAAGTCTCTAAACTCATCCTTTCTAATCTCCCTACTACCTGTCCGCTTGATCCTACACCCACTCATCTCCTTCAAGCCATTTGTTCTTCAGTTGTACCGCATTCACTCATCTAATCAACACCTCTGTTCACACTGGTACATTTCCACAGCATTTAAGCAGGCTTGGATAAACCTACTTCTTAATAAACCCATTCTAAATCCAGCACTTCTAAAGACCAGTATTCATTCCATTCATTGCTAAAACACTTGAACAAGTCGTGTTTAACCAAGTCTCTACCTTTTCTTACACAGAACAACCTCCTGGACAACAACCAGTCTGGTTTCAAAAGCGGCCACACAACTGAGACTTCCCTGCTCTCAGATATTGAAGCTCTGAGACAGGCAAGAGCAGCTTCCAAATCCCCCGTACTCATCTTGCTAGATCTTTCTACTCCTTTTGACACAGTTAACCTCATGACGAAGAGCATGGGTGTTGTGGAGGGGTGAGGTGTTTAAGTCACAACAACTAGCTACTAAAGTGCCTCAGGGCTCAATGCTTGTACCACTTCTCTTCTCCATCTACATCTACATTTATAGGATCTTCCATTTAGAAACATGGTTTTTCCTATTGCTATATTGATGACACACAACTCTACCTCTCATTTCAGCCAGATGATCCGATTTTAGCTGCTTGCATCTTGGCCTGCCGTACAGACATTTCTTGCTAAATGAAGGACCACCACCTTGAACTCAACCTTGCAGACACTGAACTGCTTGTGGTCTCAGACGAAGTGTGATCTCACTCAATCACAACTTCTCCTTTCAACTAGGTTCATCAACCATAACTTCATCCAGGACAACCAGGAACCTTGGAGTTGTGATTAGCCCTGTTTCCACCTAAATTACCTGGAACTATTAGTCTGTTAAATTAGTCTGGTGATGTAGGACTGTGTGCGACTTTTCGCATATAAGCTTAATAAAGCCTGAACCTCGTCGTCGGTCCATCAGTCGTAATTTTTAAACTTCATTGTTGATTTGAATATCAAACAACTCTCAGCATGTTCCGCGCCCAAGTCCCACCACCGAAAGTTCCTGAACTTTGAAAAAGTACTGCCTCGCGAGCAGTAGGGAAATTTTTACCCGGAACTTCATTTAGACCCTTTGGTCGAAACACACAGAGTACCACCCCAAAGTTCCTAGTTCCTGGGGAAAGTTCCTGGGGTGGAAATGTGGCTATTGATGATCAGTAAAACTTCACAGGAACACATTTCTAGAAATGCCCGGGCCTGCAGATTTGCCTTTGGAGGATCAGGCCCTTCCTTATCAGAGGATGCTACACAACTCCTTGTCCAAACTCTTGTTCTATCCAGACTGGACTATTGTAATGTTTTCTTGGCAGGCCTTCCAGCATGTATTGTCAAACATGTGCAGCTGGGCTCTGATGTTTGCCTAAAGAACAACCACAGGATCTGCACCACTATACCTAAACTCACTACTGCCCTCCAGAAGCTTGTGTTATGCAAGTGAACAGTGCCTTGGGGTGCCATCATCCCAAAGGGGCACTTTCCCGGGACTGTTCTAAGTTTGTGGAATGACCTGCCTAACTCAACCCGAGCTGCGGAGTCTTTAGTCATTTTTAATAAACTGCTGAAGACACCCCATCAACACTTGACCAAATTATACTAACACTTACTATTCTATATATCTATTTTTAAAAAAGTGTACTACGTGTACTGTGCTGATCTAACTCGGACTAGTCACTGCACTTGCATATTGTTTCCCGATTGTTGGTCTGATTGCTTCTATTGCTCTCATTTGTAAGTAGCTATGGATAAAAGTCTGCTAAATGATTAAATGTAAATTAACATAGATGCCATTCTTCTCATGATGTAACAAGTACATAGAGTGTTATAGGAAGTGTTTCCGGCTGACCTAGTTTATGCAGCCTACATTTTTAAAATGTACTACTAATCTTTAAACATCCTCTGAAATGACTTTCCTTTTTCACTGATGTTAAGCTACTGGATAATGTTAAACATTGTTTTACTAAACTGGCATTAGATCAAGGCATCAAGGTATGGATGGATAGCATGGCTAGTTAGTCGCTGCTGGTCAAACAATGCTCTTGTAATCCCTAACTCTTTCCCCACGACATATTATCAAATTTCCATTTATAATCAAGTACTTCACATGTGATTGTTGTGGCGGCTCTGATGACTGGCACAAAACAAACTGTTCAGAATAAAATGCCAGATTTCAAATCATAAGCTTCTGTGAGGATCTGCATTTTATTAATAGAAAAGTTGAGGTAATAATGACTGAGGTAAAGACCTTGTAGAATGCATGCGGTAAAACGAAAATTAGAAAAATGTATAGCCAATTTAATGGTGTTTTATAAAGGCATCTGCTGAGTTCAGGTGCCTCCAAATTCTGTGTTAAGAAGTAAAATAAATTACTAAAATGTGTTTAGTCTGATCTGATATGTAGCATATTGTGCAGAGTATATGAATGCATGTGCTGAGCTACTAGAATTGTGCACAACAGGGGACAGTATTGCACACAGAGGCTGAATTCAGAATAGCACACTACTGTATGCCATTTAAAGTCCCTGTAAAGTCAAAATTAAACATGTGTTCTGAGTTTTTTACACCACAGATAAATGTGTTATTAACCAACTAGCCAAATTTGAATCATAAAAAAATCCGCTAAGTACATAATAAAAAATAAGCAGCATTTTCTGCTCTCGAACGCTGGGGGCGTGTCCGTTGATCGGCGCCGAAACCACACCCACTCACGGGAAAGCGGCCGTAAACACACAAGACAACAACAACACTCGAGTACAGTTCACAAACACACAAGACAACAACAACACTCGAGTACAGCTCACAAACACACAACACAACAACACTCAAGTACAGCTCACAAACACACAAGACAACAACAACACTCGAGTACAGCTCACAAACACACAAGACAACAACAACACTCGAGTACAGCTCACAAACACACAAGACAACAACAACACTCAGTACAGCTCACAAACACACAAGACAACAACAACACTCGAGTACAGCTCACAAACACACAAGACAACAACAACACTCAGTACAGCTCACAAACACACAAGACAACAACAACAACACTCAGTACAGCTCACAAACACACAAGACAACAACAACACTCAAGTACAGCTCACAAACACACAAGACAACAACAACACTCGAGTACAGCTCACAAACACACAAGACAACAACAACAACACTCAGTACAGCTCACAAACACACAAGACAACAACAACACTCGAGTACAGCTCACAAACACACAAGACAACAACAACAACACTCGAGTACAGCTCACAAACACACAAGACAACAACAACACTCGAGTACAGCTCACAAACACACAAGACAACAACAACACTCGAGTACAGCTCACAAACACACAAGACAACAACAACACTCGAGTACAGCTCACAAAGACAACAACAACACTCAAGTACAGCTCACAAACACACAAGACAACAACAACACTCAGTACAGCTCACAAACACACAAGACAACAACAACAACACTCGAGTACAGCTCACAAACACACAAGACAACAACAACAACACTCGAGTACAGCTCACAAACACACAAGACAACAACAACACTCGAGTACAGCTCACAAACACACAAGACAACAACAACACTCAGTACAGCTCACAAACACACAAGACAACAACAACACTCAAGTACAGCTCACAAACACACAAGACAACAACAACAACACTCAGTACAGCTCACAAACACACAAGACAACAACAACACTCAAGTACAGCTCACAAACACACAAGACAACAACAACAACACTCGAGTACAGCTCACAAACACACAAGACAACAACAACACTCGAGTACAGCTCACAAACACACAAGACAACAACAACAACACTCAGTACAGCTCACAAACACACAAGACAACAACAACACTCGAGTACAGCTCACAAACACACAAGACAACAACAACAACACTCGAGTACAGCTCACAAACACACAAGACAACAACAACAACACTCGAGTACAGCTCACAAACACACAAGACAACAACAACACTCAAGTACAGCTCACAAACACACAAGACAACAACAACACTCGAGTACAGCTCACAAACACACAAGACAACAACAACACTCGAGTACAGCTCACAAACACACAAGACAACAACAACACTCGAGTACAGCTCACAAACACACAAGACAACAACAACAACACTCGAGTACAGCTCACAAACACACAAGACAACAACAACACTCGAGTACAGCTCACAAACACACAAGACAACAACAACACTCAGTACAGCTCACAAACACACAAGACAACAACAACACTCGAGTACAGCTCACAAACACAAAACAACAACAACACTCGAGTACAGCTCACAAACACACAAGACAACAACAACACTCAGTACAGCTCACAAACACACAAGACAACAACAACAACATTCGAGTACAGCTCACAAACACACAACACAACAACAACACTCAGTACAGCTCACAAACACACAAGACAACAACAACACTCAAGTACAGCTCACAAACACACAAGACAACAACAACAACACTCGAGTACAGCTCACAAACACACAAGACAACAACAACACTCAGTACAGCTCACAAACACACAAGACAACAACAACACTCAAGTACAGCTCACAAACACACAAGACAACAACAACACTCAAGTACAGCTCACAAACACACAAGACAACAACAACACTCGAGTACAGCTCACAAACACACAAGACAACAACAACACTCAGTACAGCTCACAAACACACAAGACAACAACAACACTCGAGTACAGCTCACAAACACACAAGACAACAACAACACTCGAGTACAGCTCACAAACACACAAGACAACAACAACACTCGAGTACAGCTCACAAACACACAAGACAACAACAACACTCAAGTACAGCTCACAAACACACAAGACAACAACAACACTCAAGTACAGCTCACAAACACACAAGACAACAACAACACTAGTACAGCTCACAAACACACAAGACAACAACAACACTCGAGTACAGCTCACAAACACACAAGACAACAACAACACTCGAGTACAGCTCACAAACACACAAGACAACAACAACACTCGAGTACAGCTCACAAACACACAAGACAACAACACTCGAGTACAGCTCACAAACACACAAGACAACAACAACACTCGAGTACAGCACACAAACACACAAGACAACAACAACACTCAAGTACAGCTCACAAACACACAAGACAACAACAACACTCAAGTACAGCTCACAAACACACAAGACAACAACAGCACTCAAGTACAGCTCACAAACACACAAGACAACAACAACACTCAAGTACAGCTCACAAACACACAAGACAACAACAACACTCAAGTACAGCTCACAAACACACAAGACAACAACAACACTCAAGTACAGCTCACAAACACACAAGACAACAACAGCACTCAAGTACAGCTCACAAACACACAAGACAACAACAACACTCAAGTACAGCTCACAAACACACAAGACAACAACAACACTCAAGTACAGCTCACAAACACACAAGACCACAACAGCACTCAAGTACAGCTCACAAACACACAAGACAACAACAACACACGAGTACAGCTCACAAACACACAAGACAACAACAACAACACTCGAGTACAGCACACAAACACACAAGACAACAACAACACTCAAGTACAGCTCACAAACACACAAGACAACAACAACACTCAGTACAGCTCACAAACACACAAGACAACAACAACACTCGAGTACAGCACACAAACACACAAGACAACAACAACACTCAGTACAGCTCACAAACACACAAGACAACAACAACACTCGAGTACAGCTCACAAACACACAAGACAACAACAACACTCGAGTACAGCTCACAAACACACAAGACAACAACAACACTCGAGTACAGCTCACAAACACACAAGACAACAACAACACTCAGTACAGCTCACAAACACACAAGACAACAACAACACTCAGTACAGCTCACAAACACACAAGACAACAACACTCGAGTACAGCTCACAAACACACAAGACAACAACAACACTCGAGTACAGCACACAAACACACAAGACAACAACAACACTCAAGTACAGCTCACAAACACACAAGACAACAACAACACTCAAGTACAGCTCACAAACACACAAGACAACAACAGCACTCAAGTACAGCTCACAAACACACAAGACAACAACAACACTCAAGTACAGCTCACAAACACACAAGACAACAACAACACTCAAGTACAGCTCACAAACACACAAGACAACAACAGCACTCAAGTACAGCTCACAAACACACAAGACAACAACAACACTCAAGTACAGCTCACAAACACACAAGACAACAACAACACTCAAGTACAGCTCACAAACACACAAGACAACAACAACACTCAGTACAGCACACAAACACACAAGACAACAACAACACTCGAGTACAGCTCACAAACACACAAGACAACAACAACACTCGAGTACAGCTCACAAACACACAAGACAACAACAACACTGAGTACAGCTCACAAACACACAAGACAACAACAACACTCAGTACAGCTCACAAACACACAAGACAACAACAACACTCGAGTACAGCTCACAAACACACAAGACAACAACAACACTCGAGTACAGCTCACAAACACACAAGACAACAACACTCGAGTACAGCTCACAAACACACAAGACAACAACAACACTCAGTACAGCACACAAACACACAAGACAACAACAACACTCAAGTACAGCTCACAAACACACAAGACAACAACAACACTCAAGTACAGCTCACAAACACACAAGACAACAACAGCACTCAAGTACAGCTCACAAACACACAAGACAACAACAACACTCAAGTACAGCTCACAAACACACAAGACAACAACAACACTCAAGTACAGCTCACAAACACACAAGACAACAACAGCACTCAAGTACAGCTCACAAACACACAAGACAACAACAACACTCAAGTACAGCTCACAAACACACAAGACAACAACAACACTCAAGTACAGCTCACAAACACACAAGACAACAACAGCACTCAAGTACAGCTCACAAACACACAAGACAACAACAACACACGAGTACAGCTCACAAACACACAAGACAACAACAACACTCGAGTACAGCTCACAAACACACAAGACAACAACAACACTCAAGTACAGCTCACAAACACACAACACAACAACAACACTCAGTACAGCTCACAAACACAAAAGACAACAACAACACTCGAGTACAGCTCACAAACACACAAGACAACAACAACACTCGAGTACAGCTCACAAACACACAAGACAACAACAACACTCAAGTACAGCTCACAAACACACAAGACAACAACAACACTCAGTACAGCTCACAAACACACAAGACAACAACAACACTGAGTACAGCACACAAACACACAAGACAACAACAACACTCAGTACACCTCACAAACACACAAGACAACAACAACACTCGAGTACAGCTCACAAACACACAAGACAACAACAACACTCAAGTACAGCTCACAAACACACAAGACAACAACAACAACACTCGAGTACAGCTCACAAACACACAAGACAACAACAACACTCAAGTACAGCTCACAAACACACAAGACAACAACAACACTCGAGTACAGCTCACAAACACACAAGACAACAACAACACTCGAGTACAGCTCACAAACACACAAGACAACAACAACACTCAGTACAGCTCACAAACACACAAGACAACAACAACACTCAGTACAGCTCACAAACACACAAGACAACAACAACAACACTCAGTACAGCTCACAAACACACAAGACAACAACAACAACACTCGAGTACAGCTCACAAACACACAAGACAACAACAACAACACTCGAGTACAGCTCACAAACACACAAGACAACAACAACACTCGAGTACAGCTCACAAACACACAAGACAACAACAACAACACTCGAGTACAGCTCACAAACACACAAGACAACAACAACAACACTCGTACAGCTCACAAACACACAAGACAACAACAACACTCAAATACAACTCACAAACACACAAGACAACAACAACACTCAAGTACAGCTCACAAACAAACAACACAACAACAACACTCAAATACAACTCACAAACACACAAGACAACAACAACAACACTCGAGTACAGCTCACAAACACACAAGACAACAACAACACTCGAGTACAGCTCACAAACACACAAGACAACAACAACACTCAGTACAGCTCACAAACACACAAGACAACAACAACACTCAGTACAGCTCACAAACACACAAGACAACAACAACACTCAGTACAGCTCACAAACACACAAGACAACAACAACACTCGAGTACAGCTCACGAGTCACGCGGCACCAGATGTCAGCGGACGGGAGGATGAAGGTCGGGCGGAGATAGTCGGTTCGGCCCCATTTTGCAGCGGATTATCAGTGAATCCCAGTTGTTGCCGATGAAAGTTTGTAAAACTATCCGTGTAAAGACACTGCAGAGGCTGGTGTTGGTGGTGATCGTCAGAATCCATCAAGGTAGCTGTTCACAAAATTAATCCACCTCTTCTTGAGATCGTCTTTTGTTTTGTTTTGTAGGCTGTTCTGTAAGTTGTAGACTGTAGTTATTAACGGTACTGACAGTAACTCGCAATCTAGCGGGTGAACTGATGCGAAATTGCGAATGTGCTCTAGTTATGGGGCACATGCCAGCGGCTCCAGTGCATCATCGAGCCACCGGTTTAACCCCGCCAAAAATCCAGAACACAGCAATGGTGAAAAACTTCTAACTTCTGAATTCAGTACTACATAGTTCACAGTCTTTTAATGTGTTTCAACAATACATTTCTAACATTTATAATGTGTTTAGAAACAAATCTCAGAATTGCCTTTACAGGGACTTTAAACATTTAAAAATTCAGCCACTGTGTGAAATACTGAAATGCAATGCACTTGAGTTGACCTTTCTTTTCCAGCATGAGAGATAAAGCCACATTTTTTTAGCATTTCTTTCTTGACTCATTTAATCTGACTGTGAAGTTTTTTTTTTAAGCTCTTCTCATAATGCAACCAGTTTTAAAATTGGACCACATAATTTGGAAAAAATATAATATTTATTATTCTAAATAGTTTCAAAATCAAGTAGTTCATTTCTCAGTGAATTTGAACCTGTACGTTTTGAGTCCACATTTCGATTTAGTTACATTTCTAATAAATACATGTTTATTCAATTTGTTTTTTTTGTTTTTTTATTGCGGAAACCTGATTTGAAATGTGAATAACACAACATCACACAAAAAAAGCAGGTGTGATTGAGAGGTCACTGCAGTGAGAGATGCGGCTTTAGATTGCGGAGGTGAGGAGATCGTTGAAAAGGAAGAAGGAATGAGAGAAAAGGAAGGTGAAGAGAGATTGACGGGGAGTTCAGGGGTCAGGGACAGGTAAGAGGGCATGCTGGATGACCCGAATAAAACCACACAATTCCCACGCTAAAGGACCTCCTCAGGACAAGATGTCAAAAGTGACCTGATCGTAAATGTAAGGCAACCACATGAAGTGCAAAACTGAAAATCTTTTTTAAAGAAAGGGCTGGTGAGTTCCGGGTGATCCAGTGCGCACACTGGTGTTTGTTAGAGAGAGTGAACACATTTGTCTTTGTAGAGACCGTTGGGGGTGAAAGAAGGGGGCCGGACGAGCTGCAAGAGAAAATAGAAAATGGAAAATTCCTATGTGAAGTGCAGTGGTTTGGGATCAGGTGTGAACTACAGAGAGATCAGACGGAAAGGGGAGGGGCGGAGTCAAAGGCTAGACAGACAGCTGCCCCCGATACACATGCCTGAGGCTGTGGCTGCAGGTCATCCTTTACAAACTCAAACAGTTTCTGTTAGGAGGCTGCATCTTGCCTGTATGATTGTGGGTGGTTGCCAAGGTGTTGCAATTCAGTTGCTAAGGTGTTTTTAACATGTGGCTATCAGTTTCTAAAATGCTCAGGATGGTTACTAGGGTAATTCAATGTGGTTGCTAAGGTGTTTCAGTGATTTTGTGTGTTGCTATGCATTGCTAGGGTGTTGTGGGTAGTTGCCAAGGTGTTGCTATGCAGTTGAAAAGGTGTTTTTTTTTAAAACTCGGCTCTCAGTTCATAAGGTGATCAGTATGGTTGCTAGGGTATTTTAATGTGGTTGCTAAGTTGTTGCTGGGCAATCACTAGAGTGTTGTGGATGGTTGCCAAGGTGTTGCTATTCAGTTGCTAAGGTGTTTTTAACATGTGGCTATCAGTTTCTAAAATGCTCAGGATGGTTACTAGGGTATTTCAATGTGGTTGCTAAGATGTTTCAGTGATTTTTGTGTGTTGCTATGCATTGCTAGGGTGTTGTAGGTAGTTGCCAAGGTGTTGCTATGCAGTTGAAAAGGTGTTTTTTTTTAACGTGGCTCTCAGTTCAAAAGGTGCTCAGTATGGTTGCTAGGGTATTTTAATGTGGTTGCTAAGGTGTTGCTGGGCAATCACTAGTGTTGTGGATGGTTGCCAAGGTGTCGCTATTCAGTTGCTAAGGTGTTTTTAACATGTGGCTATCAGTTTCTAAAATGCTCAGGATGGTTACTAGGGTATTTCAATGTGGTTGCTAAGGTGTTTCAGTGATTTTTGTGTGTTGCTCTGCATTGCTAGGGTGTTGTGGGTAGTTGCCAAGGTGTTGCTATGCAGTTGAAAAGGTGTTTTTTTTTAAACGTGGCTCTCAGTTCATAAGGTGATCAGGATGGTTGCTAGGGTATTTTAATGTGGTTGCTAAGGTGTTGCTGGGCAATCACTAGAGTGTTGTGGATGGTTGCCAAGGTGTCGCTATTCAGTTGCTAAGGTGTTTTTAACATGTGGCTATCAGTTTCTAAAATGCTCAGGATGGTTACTAGGGTATTTCAGTGTGGTTGCTAAGGTGTTTCAGTGATTTTTGTGTGTTGCTATGCATTGCTAGGGTGTTGTGGGTAGTTGCCAAGGTGTTGCTATGCAGTTGAAAAGGTGTTTTTTTTAAATGTGGCTCTTAGTTCATAAGGTGCTCAGTATGGTTGCTAGGGTATTTTAATGTGGTTGCTAAGGTGTTGCTGTGCAATCACTAGAGTGTTGTGGATGGTTGCCAAGGTGTTGCTAAGTAGTTTCTAAGGTGTTTCTGAGTGTTTTTAACATGTAGCAATCAGTTTCTAATATGTTTTCATTTCAATGTGGTTGTGAAGTGAAGGATTATTAGTGAGTTGCTGTGTGGTTTGCAGGGGTTTGTGGGTGGTTGCCAAGATGTTGCTAAGTAGTTGTTAAGGTGTTCTGAGTGTTGTTAGAGTGAAGCTGTCATTTTGTACGGTGTTCATGATGTTACCATGACAATTCAATGTTGTTGCTAAGTATTTTAAATTATTTTGTGTGCTTCTATACATTGGTGTTGTGGGTGGTTTGCCAAGATGTTTTTAACATGTGTTTCAATGGGGATTTCAGTGTGGTGCTATGCGCTTACTAGGGTGTTGTAGGTGGTTGCCAAGGTGTTGCTAAGTAGTTGCTAAGGTGTTTCTGAGTGTTTTTAACATGTAGCAATCAGTTTCTAATATGTTTTCATTTCAATGTGGTTGTGAAGTGAAGGATTATTAGTGAGTTGCTGTGTGGTTTGCAGGGGTTTGTGGGTGGTTGCCAAGGTGTAAGTGATTGCTTACTGGCTCACTTCAGAAGAGCCCACCTCTCAAGTCTCTGAACTATTTTTGGTCTCTAGAGATGATTTGGGCCATTCTTTCGGTGTAAATCAATGGGATTTTTTTCCTGCAGTCTTATTGTCTGGCAGGTTAAAACATGTTTGTATTATTTAAAAATGTAAAAGTATCTCCTTGACATGCTGCATGATTAGAGATAGCATATTAAACACAAAGCCTGCAAAAATTATTTGCAGCTCATTCATTGAGTCTCATTCATCTTTCTGGCTTTAAAGCACTGCTTGCATTCTCTGTACATTTTTTGGGGTTATATATGGCATGTTCTCCTGCTGGATCAGTAGCTAATGTGTTAATGTGTGAGCAATATGATGAGATGTTTCACAGGCTAATTTTACCAGATGAAAGTTACAGCTATTGGTCCACTTGCTACTCGCTGAAGAAAAGACTGAACTCCCTTGGAGTGAAGGTACTAGCACTCTTCAAAAGCACAGAATTGGGAACTTTAAGTGCCTCTGTAGAAGTGAATAGAACTGTTAATGGAGAGGAGTGTTGAGCCTGCTGTGCGTTTGTGAGTGTCTGTGTGTATGTGTCATATGAATGTGATGAAGTGTTTGTGTTGGCTGATGACAACATGAGTCCTCGATATGACCGCTGACGAGACCCTGCAACCACAGACTAGACCAGTGATATGGATGCATGTCTCCACTGGGACATGGAGGTCACGTCAGTCTGTATACTGAACCAACCGTTAACAAATGCCTATGTATTAGAAGGCTGTTGCGGCTTTATCAATATCTAAGCTAATGTCTAAGCTATATGCATCATATGTGTTTGTGTGTGCGTGTCTGCTTACGTGTGTGTGTTTGTGTATATACACTGATCAGGCACAACATTATTACACCGACAGGTGAAGTGAATAACACTGATGATCTCTTCATCACGGCTCCTGTTAGTGGGTGGGACATATTAGGGAGCAAGTGAACATTTAGTCCTCAAAATTGAATAGAAGCAGGAAAAATGGGCAAGCGTAAGGATTTCAGTGAGTTTGACAAGGGCCAAATTGTGATGGCTAGACGACTGGGTCAGAAAATCTCCAAAACTGCAGCTCTTATGGGGTGTTCCCGCACTGTAAAAAAATCCTGGAAATTTACATGGAAATTTAACAGTAAAATTATGTTTTCAAGTATTAACAGCAAGTTGCTGTTATTTACAGTGCATTATGGGAAGGCTTGTTCACTTGGGATAGCGTGGTCGATCAACGAACGTATGTCCTGTTATTTAACAGAATAATACCATATTTTTTCCCAATGTAAAAAAGTGACATTTTGAATTGCCTGCTTGAGGTAAGTTTGAACTATTTATGACTGCATTTGCCTCTCTTTAAATTACTTATTACTTTAAAATATGACATCTTAAACATCCAATGACACTTCTGTTATTTAAATCACACGACTCTAGTATAGGTAAAAACCGACGAATCGATTGTACAACAAGGTCACCACACACAGGTAAGAATCCCTCATTTTCATCCAAAATGGATATTTTACTAAACGTTATCCAAGTAAAATATGAGTGGGACTCAGTGGGAGTGAACAAAATATAAAACAATATTTTTGTTGTTGTTGTGAGGTAACTTTTAACGTGCGCCAGAGTCATTTTGAATCTGCTGTGTTGTTTGCCAGTTCGATTTTAACCTTCACGCAGCCTACTTCTAAAAATAATATTAAAAATATCAAGAGAAGCCTTTTTTTTTATTAGAAGCCGGTTAGCGAAGGAGTATACGATAATCAATTTGCTCATGATTCGTGAGCTCATTTGCACATACACGCACTGTTTTGGCTATGCATCAATCAAGACAATCGTTCATGTGCTGGTCAAGTCAAGTCAAGTGGCCCCACTTTATATTAGGTGGCCTTAACTACTGTACTTACATAAAAAAAATAAGTACAATGTACTTACTGTGTTCATATTGTGTTGCAAAACACCTTTGCTGATATTGAGGTGGTATACGGGTAGGGTTAGGGACAGGTGTGGTGGGATGGGTTAGTTTAAGGGTAGGGTTAGGTGTAAGGGAAGTATCAACTGTGTAATTACAAATGTAACTACAGAAATTAATTACAGATGTAATTACATGCAGGTATTTTTAAATGTAAGTACAATGTAAAAACATGTATGTACACAATAAGTGCAATGTATCAAATTATTAATTAAAATGTTAGTACATAGTAGTTAAGGACACCTAATATAAAGTGGGTCCAGTCAAGTCAACTTTATTTATATAGCGCTTTTAACAATGCAGTTTGTTTCAAAGCAGCTTCACAGTGTTAAACAGAAAAATAATGCAACAGAATATATTTTGATTATCATACAGAAACAAAGTGGGCTTTAGATCAGTAATTAGATAAGTAATTTGGTCTATATGGTTAATTTAGTTTAATAATTAGATTTATTTTGAAATATATTTGAAAAATTGTTTTTTTTCCCCAACTGAGCAAGCCAAGCCAGAGGCGACAGTGGCAAGGAAACCCAAACCCCATCAGGAGACCTAATGGAGAAAAATAAACCTCGGGAGAAACCAGGCTCAGTCGGGGGGGCAGTTCTCCTCTGGCCAATTAACAAACAGCGTATTATTATTAAAGTTATTATTTTAAAGGTCAGAGGTCATAATCGATCTGAATATTCGAAAGATCTGAGGCAACACGCCGGAGACGGGTTTATTGAGGATGATGTATCGATTAAATAATAATTAAAAATAAAAAATTGAAATATCGGATTACGCCGGAGACAGGTTTTTATTGAGGATGCCGTATTGATTTAACAATTACTAAAGTGTAATATTCGAAGATCGGCGGCAACACGCTGGAGACGGGTTGTTTTGAGGATGACATATCGATTTAAAGAATTGTTAACTAGGACTATTCAAACAATCGGAGTCATCCCGAGTTTATTGAGGATGCTGTGTGGATGAGGCAGCAGGGAGTCTAAATGACACGGTCTCTGCAGACACTTCAGGATCATGGGTCACATCTGGGTGCAGGTCAACCGTCTGATCTGGATACGGCCTGGATCCGGCTGACTGCAGTAGACCTCGGGATAAAACAGAGACACTAACATTAGCGTAGATGCCATTCTTCTGATGATGTAACGAGTACATCAGTTGTTATGGGAAGTGTTCCCGGTTCCGGCTGACCTAGATAATGCAGCCTAATAATCATTTAATTGAAAAAGTGTTTTATGTGTATGCCATAGAAAAGAGATGTGTTTTTAGTCTAGATTTAAACTGACAGAGTGTGTCTGCTTCCCGAACAATGCTAGGAAGACTGTTCCAGAGTTTAGGTGCTAAATAGGAAAAGGATCGATCGCCTGCAGTTGATTTTGATATTCTAGGTATTATCAGCAGGTCAGAGTTTAGAGAGCGCAGTAGACGTGATGGAGTATAATGTGTTAAGAGCTCGCTTAAGTACTGGGGAGATAAACCATTTAGTGCTTTGTAAGTAATAAGCAAGATTTTAAAATGTATGATGTTTAATAGGAGCCAGTGCAGTGTTGACAGAACTGGACTAATGTGATCACACTTCCTGGTTCTAGTAAGAACTCGAGCTGCTGCGTTTTGGACCAGCTGGAGTTTGTTTATTAAGCGAGCAGGGCAACCACCCAGGAGAGCATTACAATAATCTAGCCTTGAGCTCATTAACGCATGTATTAACTGTTCAGCATTTTGCATTGAGAGCATGTGCCGTAATTTAGATATAAATGGTATCTGTGGTATCTTGATATAAATGGTATTATGGGATAACAATTTCATTTTTGGGTGAACTATTTCTTTTACAGTGTTAGTTCATCCAAAAGTGAAATTTCTGTCAGCAATGTCGTTCCACACCCGTAAGACCTTCTTTTACACAAATTAAGATATTTTTAATTAAATCTGAGGGTATCTGATCCACACATAGACAGCAATGTCGTTGCACCTTTTTACGTCCAGAAAGGTAGTTGAAAACATGCTTTAAAAATGGTCAACGTTACTGCAGTAGTTCAACCATCCGAAGATGAACAAAGATCTTTCGAGTGAGTAATTAATGACAGAAATTTTATTTTTGAGTGAACTCATTTTAAGAAATAGTTCCCCCTAAAATAATGATATATTTTCCTTAACTTTGTTATCTCAAACGTGTGACTTTTTTTGTTTTCCTTTAAAGGCCACAGTAACACAATACAATAATATATCATTTGGCAACATTTGTGAATGCATTAACTAACATGAACTAACAAAGAGATATTCATTTGTTACAGTATTTAATATAGTTCATTGATTATGTTAGTTCAGTGCATTAACTAATGTTAACATATACACCCTTTTGATTTTAACAACAATAATGGAAATGTTGAAAATAATCAAGATTAATACATGATGTAGAAGTATTGTTCATTCTTAGTTCATGTTAACTAAAATTGTTAAAGGAATACAGCAACTTTTGAGGACTTTAGCTCATTCACCGTATCCCCCAGAGTTAGATAAATCCATCCATACCATTCTCATCTCCGTGCGTGCCATAACTCTGTCTGATGCACCCCCCGCTAGCCTAGCTTAGCACAAAGACTGGAGGTAAACGGCTCCATCTAGCCTACCGCTCAATAAGTGACAAAATAACGCCAACATTTTCCTATTTACATGTTGTGATGTGTTACATCGTGCACTAAAATCGATTGCAAATTATAAATTGGGATTTTCTAGGCCGATATAGCTAGGAACTATACTCTCATTCCTGCGGTATCCAGGAACTTTGCTGCTATACCATGGGTGCAGAGGGCAATGATATTATACAGCACCTGAAAATAGGCTAACTTCGGTCAACATAACCAACGTGACAACCTGCTTGCACAGAGCGTTCAGGGAACTATTTTCAAGCACTGCGTAATATCATTGCGCCTCTGCACCCATGGTACGGCAGCAAAGTTCCTTGATTGTTACGCAGGAATGAGAGTGTAGTCCCTAGCCAAATTGGCCTAGAAAATTGCAACTTTTAATTTTACGTCAGTCTTAGTACACTATGTAACTATACACATCACAACATGTAAATAGGAAAATGTTGGCGTTATTTTATCACTTACTGAGCAATAGGCTAGATGGAGCCGTTTATTGCTAGCCTTTGTGCTAAACTAGGTGCATCAGACAGAGTTATGGCATGCACAGAGATGAGAATGGTATGGATGGACTTATCTAATTCTGGGGGATACGGTGAATGAGCTAAAGTCCCAAAAAGCCGGCATGTTCCTTTAACAAATGAAGTTTTATTGTAAAGTGTTACCATAATTTTGATAATCAAAATCATACCATTTAAAATCATTGTTCACTGAAAATATTTCTCTCTTATTTTTAAGACGTTCTGTTGGAATAAATTCTGAAAAGGGGACCAAGGCTGCACGAGGAAAAGTTACATCCAAAAAGACTGGGAAAACAGTGCAAAAGAAAACCATAACTGTCAACGCCAAAGTGTCAAACATCTTAAAGAGACTTATGGACTTTGAGTAGGACTTTGTTTAAAAATTGGAGTTGACACACCCCACACCCATGCAGGTTGGTTTCTTAAAAATGTGCTGGCCTGGTGAGTTATACTTTGTTTATACCAAGTTCTTTAGATATTAAAAATGCAGATGCTTTATTAAAACCTGTTTGAGTGTTTATTTTAGTATTATTAGTCTGCAGTGGTCAGGATCTATCAAAAGTGCTCCAAGGAAGGAACAGTGGAGAACCGGCCACAGGGTCATGGGCGGCCCAGGCTCATTGATGCACGTGGGGAGCGAAGGCTGGCCCGTGTGGTCCGATCAAACAGACGAGCTACTGGAGCTCAAACTGCTCAAGAAGTTAATGCTGGTTCTGATAGAAAGGGGTCAGAATACACAGAGCATCGCAGTTTGTTGCGTATGGGGCGGCGTAGCCGCTGACCAGTCAGGGTGCCCATGCTGACCCGCTGACGAAACTGCATGTAAAGGAAGGCATCCCAAAACTTTCTGCAATATAGTGTATGTGTGCATTTGTGTTTGTATATATAAATATATACAGAATGTATGTATATACTGTATTTGGGACACCTGCCTTTACATGCACATGAGCTTTAATGACATCCCATTCTTAATCCGTAGGGTTTAATATGGAGTTGGCCCACCCTTTGCAGCTTTAGAAGCTTCAACTCTTCTGGGAAGGCTTTCCACAAGGATTAGGAGTGTGTTTATGGGAATTTTTGACCATTCTTCTAGAAGCGCATTTGTGAGGTCAGGCACTGATGTTGGACGAGAAGGCCTGGCTCGCAGTCTCCGCTCTAATTCATCCCAAAGGTGTTCTATCGGGATGAGGTCAGGACTCATGTGCAGGCCAGTCAAGTTCCTCCACACCAAACTCGCTCATCCATGTCTTTATGGAGCGACGCTTTGTGCACTGGAGCGCAGTCATGTTGGGACAGGAAGGGGCCGTCCACAAACTGTTCCCACAATGTTGAGAGCATGAAATTGTCCAAAATGTCTTGCTGAAGCATTAAGAGTTCCATTCATTGGGACTAAGGCGAAGCCAAACCCTTGAAAAACAACCCCACCCCATAATCCCCCTCCACCAAACTTTACACTTGGTACAATGCAGTCAGGCAAGTCCCGTTCACCTGGCAACCACCAAACCCAGACTCGTCCATGGGATTGTCAGACAGAGAAGTGTGATTGGTCACTCAGAGAACACGTCTCACTGCTCTAGAGTCCAGTGGCGGCGTGCTTTACCCCACTGCATCCCACGCTTTGCATTGCTCTTGGTGATGTAAGGCTTGGATGAGCTGCTCGGCCATGGAAACCCATTCCATGAAGCTCTCTCCGCACTGTTCTTGAGCTCATCTGAAGGCCACAGGAGTTTGGAGGTCTGGAGCGATTGACTCTGCAGAAACTTCAGCGCACTGTGACCCTCAGCATGCGCTGACCCCGCTCTGGGATTTTACATGGCCTATCACTGAGTTGCTGTTGTTCCCAATCACTTCCACTTTGTTATAATCCCACTAACAGTTGAGCGTGGAATATTTAGTAGTGAGGAAATTTCAGGAATGGACTTATTGCACAGGTGGCAACCTATCCCGGTCCCACGCTTGAGTTCACTGAGCTCTAAATTTTTACTGTATTCCTGTGATCAAAGCTGAATTTATCATCATTACTCCAGTCTTCAGTGTCACATGATCCTTCAGAATCATCTAATATGAGGATTTGATGATCTAGAAACTTATATTTTGTTTTCCATGATAAATCTTTGATCAACAGAAAGTATTTATTTGAAAAATAAACTTTTGTGAAATATAACAGTCTTTACTGTCACTTTTACTCTTGTCATGTTTCCCAGTAATGGTCCCTCCGGTCGGCAGATAAGGCGTTGACCGGCCCCGGTTTCAGCCACACATGGTCCGTCTTTCCTCCTGTTCACTGCACGCTGACATTTTGCCTCTTAAAAATAACACAGATGTTTGAGTGCTCCTGGACAAAGCAGGCCAGGCAAAGCATGTCAACCCCCTCCTCACTGTCCAGCAGGCGGCTATTTTAACTGCCCGTGTGAGAATGACTGGAGACTGAGCGACAGGACTGGATTTAGGCAAAGGAAGCCGTCAGCGGCTGTCTGCAGATCCCGGGTGTTCACTGAGGAGCACAAACTGACCTTCCCACATCTGAGTGGACATTCAGAGCATCACACACATACTTACTGTAATTCATGCATATCATAATTCAGTGACGTACTAATGTCGACAAATAAGGATATAACTGAGGTGCTTTGAATCTGGCATGCACAATTATATTATTCAAAATTCCATATTGGAAATGGGATAGTTTACACTGACTGATTCGAAAAATTAAATAAAAAAGTAGTCCATTTGACAATCCATGTGCATTACATATAAATACTTTCTTCAGAATCTAAAACAAAACAAGTTTGACATGAAAGTATGGAAATTATGAACAAAGACAAACCATTTCTCAAGCAATATTTGTGCAGTTATCCAAGAACATATAAGTTATGTACTATAATTATATCTATAAAATATTCCCGCTAGAAATTTTACTATGTCAGAAAGTCCCCGCTGGTTTCAAGGGCGTCGCCTGGTAATGTTCCCAGGACATTCTGACATGATGTGGAGTTCTTATAAGGGTTTGGGGACGTTATTTGGTGGACCTACACAGAACATTCAGGACGTTCTGGGAATGTTAAAGGGACCATATTTTATTTGGAAATTTGATGTTCCCAGGACGTTCTGAGACGGTCATGATGTGGAGTTCTTATAAGGGTTGGGGGGTGTTATTTGGAGGACCATCACAGAACATTCAGGACGTTCTGGGAATGTTTAGGGGACCATATTTTATTTGGAAATTTAATGTTCCCAGGACGTTCTGAGAACTTTTTTTTCTAAGGCACATTTTTGTAGAGTTCTTATAAGGGTTGGGGGATGTTATTTGGTGGACCTACACAGAACATTCAGGATGTTCTGGGAATGTTAAAGGGACCATATTTTATTTGGTAATGTTATGTTCCCAGGACGTTCTGAGACGGTCATGATGTGGAGTTCTTTTAAGGGTTGGGGGGCGTTATTTGGAGGACCTTCACAGAACATTCAGGACATTCTGGGAATGTTTAGGGGACCATATTTTATTTGGAAGTTCGTCCTCATCTGACTAACAGGGAACCGTATGAGAACGTTCTGTTAATGTTCCACCTTTAGAGAACTTTTAGGGAATGTTGCAAAAGTTTGAGAGAATGTCCCCTTCTATATGGGTTTATACCAAGGGGCAACCTCCTCCAGTTTCTCTTGAAGCCAATACGGAAGTGACTTAAACTGCAGTTCACCGACTGGCCACTAGAGATCGGCTCCAGAAGGAGCTTATGTTAAAATCCATTGAGCTCATGTTAAAATGCCCAACTTTACAGCAGAATAAAACATGTTTACAGTCTGGGTTTACAGCTCGAACATACTTTACACTTCAAAACTGCTCTTCAGAATACTACAGGTTACGTCACGGGACACTACGTCCATATTTTTATACAGTCTATGGTTTATACTAGCAAATATGATTTTTTTTTATATTACTTACACTGAACATTCAAGAGAGAAAGAATATTAATTGATTGATCTTTAGGTAAGACTTCATTTTGAATACTTTTTATTCATTAATAATCATAAACATACAACAATTAAATACCAACCACCCAATAGAAGTAATCATTCAAACAAAAGTTGCATACACTTACTTAAAAGGATAGTTCACCCAAAAATGAAAATTATCCCATAATTTAATCACCCTCAAGACATTCTAGGTGTATATGAGCACTTTTATAATGGATGGATGCACTTTTTTGGGCTTCACATTTTGGGCTGCCATTATAAAGCTTGGATGAGCCAGACATTTTGGCCCGGTTTCACAGACAGGGCTTAGATTAAGCCAGGATTAGGCTCCTTTAGGGTATTTAAGTGGCTTTTATAAATGTGCCTTAGAAAAAAAAAAACATCCTGAGACAAAACAATGGACTGACTTTTATAAGATATACCTGTGGAAGTTGCTTTCAGTTAAAACAGCTCAAACATGCATTTTAGTCTGGGACTATCTTAAACCTAGTCTGGGAAACCAGGAGTTTTAATTTAACTCTGATTGTGTTCGCCTGAAAGAAGAAAGTCATATACACCTAGGATGACTTGAGGGTGAGTAAATCATGGGGTCATTTTCATTTTTGGGTTGAACTATCCCTTTAATTCCATTCAATACTCAACAGTGCTTGTCTACATTTTGAAAAAATATATATATTAGGCTACTATACCATATTATATTTTAATTAAATCATCAGGTAATTTTACATATTTATGCAAGTTAGTGAGACCTACTGGTCATGTGACTGGATCCTCTGACAGTGAAATGGTCACATGATCATCGCTCTGGGAAAATCCAACAACAGTTTGATTCCATTTCACTTCCAGTTCACCCATTTATTCCAACAATTAGAAAGTGTTGGGCACTTAAATATCCTCGTGTAGTAATCTGAGGTAGTGTGCTTGTTGTGAGGGTGAGGGGCTCATTACAGATCAAGGGGGAGGTGGAACTAGTTCAAATTTATTGCCTGTGTCAGCTGTGTCAAATTTGGCAAGCTCAAATGGTCAGCTTGCAAATGGCTGGGGTAAAACTAAGGGTCAGCGGACAGTGCAATAATTTGCCACTTTATTCTGCACCGGTTTTGGACTCTCCAGATTTTGTTGTTTGGTTGTTTTCTGATTCCTAATCGAAGCACACAAAGGTGATCAGGCCAGGTGTTACAGAGACAGATCTCTACCTCACGCCCATTTTTTTTTTTCATAGTGAGCGGACCACCCACTTTCCAAAGCTTTGTCTCTATTTTTGTGGGGTCAGAACCAAGTAGCCAGTTGTTCTTTACGGTCCGTTTTTTTTACGATGTGGTTTAAGCTGTTAGGGAGACCACCAATCGACCTTTCACTTGCAGCTCACAGTGCACCAACACACAGCTAATGGCTAACGCTGACGACAAAACTGAGAGCAACTGAGGTCATTTGTTCAGTTTGGGGTCAGTCACATGACACTCATTACCGTATAAATGCAATTAATATAGGAATACAACTAGTTTTGCGTAATTAGTGGAATATTTAGCACACTATTTGTATCTCGCATACTTATTATTATCCTCATCAGCGGTGCTTGTGAAGCAAAGTGTCACTATTGTTCTCTTGCATACTATTATTCTCGCAGCCAAAACTTCGGCACGTAACTCATCCCACACCGTTTGTCATAGACACATGAATGAGCTCTCAAATTGTGTGGATTATTGACGAATGCTAATCATGTTAGCATCTTGCTTAGCATAATGCTAAATTGTTAGCATCAAGCTAGCAGCTTGTTAATCATTTTAAGATTGTGTTAACCTGTTATCATGTTAACATAATGCTAGCAACATGCTAATTGTGTTAGCAACATGCTAGTCATCTTAGCATTTTGCTTATCATCATGCTAGCAACATGTTAAATGTGTTAACATCTTGCTAGTCTGATGTAGCCAGACTGACGGCAGAAGGTCTAGACTCTATCGCAGCTTTCATTGGTCAAGGACTGCCCCATAGGACGTTTGACTGACATTTAACGCAACCAATCACGGTTCGGTTTGTTTTTCTGCGCCATGTTTATGGGTGTGAAAATGTAAAGTCGATGTCCCTGCAATAACAGACCGGCGTGCATTTATAAATTATTCAATCAAGAACGTTGTGCGAGTTTACTGCAAACTTCACATATACGTTTGGTCACCTTATCATGTTAGGTTTATGTTAAAAACATGCTATCAACATTCTAAGCATGATCTAGAAATGTGCTAATTGTGTTAGCATAATGTTGACAACATATTGAATGTGTTATCATGCTACATTTCATCATGCTATCAACATGTTTATAGTATTGACATCATGCTATTCATGTTGGCATTTTGTTAAAACATGCTAATCATGCTAGCATCTTGCTTATCATAATATTACCAAGCATGTCAGCATCTTTTTAAAAACATGCAATAAACTATCATTTTGTTAGCATGATCTAGCAACATGTGAATCATTTTAGCATGACATAACATTTTGCTAGCATGTTCGATATGCGGTTAGCATAATGTAAGCAAAATGTGGTTAGTGTTAGCATTATGCTAATCATGTTAGCATCTCAAACAACAGTAATATCCCTCTCAGAATATGGTAAAGACATGGGGTTAGTTCATGTAAATGTCATGTGGTGCGACTTCCAAAACTCGATGTTTATGGATTAATAATTCATGATCATTTAAAATAATTTTTACCCTCAAAAATACATTTTAAAATGTTTTTAATAAATTGATTGAAAACAAAAGTATCCATGGTCTAAGGGGAAAAAAAACAGTATGACTTTTTATTTGACGGTTACACCACATGACATACATGTTCAAATCACGTTTTTGAAAGCAATGTAGTTCTTACACAATATACGCGTCGTCAATTAGTAATCACTCAATAAATAGATTAATGTGTTATGTTTTATAACTAGTTAATTTTAGAGCCTGCTTGTGTTGGATCTGGGCCACTCGGGGCATGAGTGCGGTCAAAATGAATGGCTCAACACGTCTGTGCGCTGTCATCACATGTCAGCACTTTGACATTGAAGCTCTGAACCCAAACAAGATCTCACTCACGTCCACTTGTCATCTGTATTTTTTTACAGCATCTCCGAGTCTTTATTTAACGGGATACCCGTGGGTATATTCTGGGCCGGGGCTGTGGTTGGGGGAACTGCTGCCTGGGTTGCTGTTGCTGCGTCGAGGTTATTTCCATCGCAAAGCTCGAGATGTGAATAAATAAGATCATGTTTCAGGCCTCAGATCTCACCGGCGCTCCGTAAACTGAAGGGGGTGTATCGGGGGAGTGGGAGAGGGACAGACATGGGGGGTGCTAGACGTGTGGTGTTTCATTAGGACACATCACATCCCTCTGGCTCTGAGCCGCCCGCTCCCAAAAAAAATGTGGCCGACACCCTTGGCATCCTGCTGGGGCCGACGGAATTCCGGTCTGGTGAGAAGATCCACTGCTTAAGCCATCTGATGCTTGGCATTCACACACACACAAACACACACACACACACACGTTGAGTTTCCATGTTTTATGGGGACATTCCACAGACGTAATGGTTATACTGTACTAACTGTATATTCTCTCCCTTAAACTAAGCCTACCCATCACACACACACACACACACACACTGCCCCTACCCATCACACACACACAGCCCCTACCCCTACCCATCACACACACACACACACACACACAAACACACACTGCCCCTAACCCTAAACCTACCCAACACACCCACACACACACACACACTGCCCCTAACCCTAAACCTACCCAACACACCCACACACACACACACACTGCTCATACCCCTAAACCTACCCATCACAGGAAACATTTTTACTTCTCAAAAAAACTATTTATAAGCTGACCCTCAATTTATAAGCCTTTTGAAAACTTGGTTAATGTCCTCATAAGTCACCCTCTCCTGTAATACCTGTGTCGTTATACACACTTGTGTCCTGATATTTCACACACACACTCACTTACAATCACTCACACAAACACACACACACGCACGCACGCACATGTTGGGTTTCATGTTTTATGGGGACATTCCATTGGCGTAATCCATTTTATACTGTACAAACCGTATTTTCTATCCCCCTACACTGCCCCTAAACCTACCCATCACACACACACACACTCACACACACACACACACACACACACACACACACACACACACACACACACACACACACACACACACACACACACTGCCCCTGCCCCTAAACCTACCCATCACACACACACACACACACACACTGCCCCTGCCAAACCTACCCATCTCACACACACACACACACACACACACACACACACTGCCCCTGTCCCTAAACCTACCCATCTCACACACACACACACACACACACACACACCCCTGTCCCTAAACCTACCCATCTCACACACACACACACACACACACACACACTGCCCCTGTCCCTAAACCTACCCATCACAGGAAACATGCTGCATTTTTACTTTTCAAAAAGTAAATTTTTTGATTTATAAGATGTTTTCCTCATGGGGACCAAAAAATGTCCCCACAAGGACAAGGATTTCGGATATTGCCATCTTTGTGGGGACATTTTGTCCCCATACCGTAGGGATTACCACGACGCACACACACACACACACACACACACACACACACACACACACACACCTCTGGGGGTCTTCAGTTCAGGGTTCTGTCAGATCTGCTCTGTCTCTGTGTTTCGGGGTGTGTCTGTTTGAATCTACAGCACATGTCAAACAGTTGTAAGGCTCACAGTGTAATAAACATCTGTCTTCCTTTGATTAACTCCAGCTGTGTTTACATGGACCCTAATAATCCATTTGGAATCGGACTAGTTGTGCAGTCTGAATAAGAAAGTCAAGTCAATCGGAATGAATTAGCCAAATCTAATTTAAATTTAATTCGGATAATAAGGGGTTGTTTACACCATTTGATGGGGCATGTAAACACTTGATCGGATTGAAAACCAAACCTGGAAAGATCTGCACATGTGTGATGATGCTGAACTGGTGTAATGGCATGAACTGTTGTTGTTGCCTCTGAAGTGGCTCAGGACAACACTGTCCCAGCCAGGGATGCCAAGTCTGCGGTTTTCCTCCAGAACTGGGCTACTTTTACACCGTTGCGCCTGAGCACGCTTGGGCTGGTTTTGCCCATGATTGGACGGGTTTGAATAGCCATTGGGCTGGTTTTGTTAACCCTGGTCCCAGCAGTCCTTGCTTCAGACTCTCTCTGGGCGTGGGAAGCTGCATGATAAATATAACCAGCATCTGCGGCACAAAGCTTAATCATGTACTCATCATCTCTTAATTAGGACCCAATAAATATTAAGTCTGAACAATGGATGGCTAGTATGTATGTACTCTGTATATTCTTCGTGCAGTGTGTGCATGTCAAAAGATCAAATCCGATTTGAACCTTGTGACATTGAGGCCACATTTAGACTGCAGGTCTTGATTCCCAATTCTGCTTAACCAGCTTAAACCCTCTTGTAAAAGTGACCCATATCCGATACCTGCTCTCACACTATACACTCTGCGAAACAAAAAGTGAAAAGCTGAAAGTGAAAAGGGCCCGATTTACAATGGACGCAAATTAAATGGTAATACAAGCTTCTGCTTTCCGCACCATCTTTAAAGGTCAGCAAAACCTTCATCTCCATTGCATTGGTGTCCGCCTGAGTTGACGTCACTCCCCACCGTCGCTTTTTCAATGACATACGACTCCCATTGACTGGAATATCCGATCTGTCCGCTTACATGGCAGGTGCAAATGCACGTTTCCGATTCATACTTATTTCCACGTATGTATGAGGCCTGAAACCGGTCCGAGAATATCGGGATCCATGTGCTTTTTTCCTGTTTATATCCTTGTGGGACATGGGAGGAAATAGTGACTTGAATGATGTAATGTAAATGCATCCATAAATGCACTCATCAACCCGATCACTTTATTTAGAGTTCATCCTGTGTTCGGATTCATCACTCCATCAGATTTTTTAGGATTTTTAAAAACAGATGCCCAAGTAAATGTAGCTTTCCACATCATTTCTCATAACTATGAGGAACTTCGACTGTCAGAGGAACATTTTTCAGTTTTGCAGGACATTGCCATATGATATTCCATAAGCATGCCCACAGAATTCCACTGAAAGCCCTGCAGATTTATGCAAAATATGAATGCCTGTCAATCACGTTTTCCCGCCCCTTGCATATTTCTTTTTATACATGCATATTTATATATATATATATATATTGCCTAATTTGACCATGTATTCAGCTACCAATGATTAGTTTAGCATATTTTACCATCTTAAAATCCATTCCACAATTTTTCTGAAATTTCTTCCAAAATGTCTTCCAGTTTTTTTCCGAAATTTCTTCCAAATGTTTTCCAAAATGTCTTCCACAATTATTTTCCCCAAAATGTCTTACACATTGTTTTCCTAAAATGTCTTCCTAAATTTCCTAGATTTCTTCCTTCCAAAATTACAGCAGAAACAAAGTTATGTCTGGACTTGTCCATAAGCAACAAAAACAAGCAACACCAGAAGAAAAAACCTGATAATAAAATTCTAATTATTTACATTTTGAAAATCTAATACTAATAATTAAACTAGATGTAATATAAATTAAGATACCAGTGGAAGATCGTGTGCAGAGTTTAGACTCCTGCGAGATTTAGAACAAAGACTTGAGCCATGAGAATGCACTTATTCAGTCCTCCGGTTACATTCACATCAAACACACACCTGTCTCGCTTGTCTTTATCGCCAACAACTATTCACACCCTCTGACTATCTGTCTGTCGTTAGCAAAATACAAACTGATGGGTGGAGAACACTGCA